>PISX010003778.1:57173-81164 GCA_004024625.1 Mellivora capensis | reverse complement strand
AGCACAACCTATATATTTGATCAAAACTCTGGAAGTAACACAGGAGAACTTAGATTATATATGCCATATGTTACCATACACTTTTATTTTTAAGCATTAAGGATTGAACAGCTTGCAACAGGGCTTTTGTCAGAAATTATCAGGTCAAATCACTTAAAAGGAAAGGGTATTTTTCTTTACTACTTGTTAAACATAATTAAGGATCATCCATCACTTTCTTTGTGAAGTTTTTCATTTTGATCATCATTGCAAATGTACTGACTTTACCTGATTGTTATCATCCGTGGGAATTTGATCTGAGTGTTCCTGTCTTTGTTTCAGTATAAAGTAATGAATGATGTTACAGTTAATGGGGAAAAAAATAACACTTTTGTACCAGGCATGTTCAAGTCAATTTAACAGTGTACTATTATCACAGATAAGCCCTCTAAAAGGTGGCTATTTTAAAAAGCTATTTTCTGAGTTACTTTTCATTCTGTTAAATGGAAAATATGCTTTCTGCTATAAATACTGGTAATTTCAGAAGTTTTAAGTTATTTTGGCAAAGATTTGCCTTTTATATTATAATCTACTAAAAATGTTCCATTTTTATTTCTAGTAATCCCAGAATGCAAAAAGAGTAACAAGCAAGCCCCCCAGTAAAGGGTAGCATAAAATAGAAGTAAACATGTAAATGTTAGTGGAATCTGTTTTTAAAAAAAGGACAAGTGAATTAACAGTTACATGATGAAGTTAAAATTTTCAAATTAGAGATTAACATGAAACAAAGGCCTGAAGTGAAAAAAAATACAGTAGGTCAAATATTTAAGTATAGTGAAATGCTTTCTTTAGAATGTTATGAATTGACTAAGAAAAGAATAAAGAATGAAAATATGTTCCTGCAGATGGTAGTGGATAATTTATTAATGTTTTAATATATCTGACTAATTGAACCTAACTTTCTATGGGCCTGTCATTTTATACATTTATACATTTGTTTTCTGAAAAAAAAATATATATTTTGTATATATATCAGGGTATATATCAAATATATATTTAGGAAAGTAAAATATGTATATGAATTCTTAGGTGAAACAGGTGTTATTAAAATAGCTTTGTGGAAAATAGTTAATTTTCCCATCAAAACACTTGATTTTTATGTTCCTTTAATAAAAGATTTCATCTGTGACCATTGTTTTAGCTATATTCAAATACAAATAATTTCCAAATTTACACTTGTAGTTCATATATCTTTCCATATTTTTAATTCATTTGTCCAGCTTCTATCTAGACATTCCAAAAGTCCCTACAACATATCAAAATTTACAATTTTGTTCCTAGCCTATTTCTCCTCCTCTATTTTGTCTCAGTTATGCTGTTATCATCCACCATTCCTGCAAAAATATTGAAACATCTATTAGACTCCTTCTTCCTCCTACCCACATGCAATCAGTTGCCAAATCTCTTTGATTTTACCCTTTAAATATTTTTCTAATGTACTCCCTCCTCTGTATGCATACCTGTTGACTTACTTCTGACTTTTATCATCCCTCACTTGGCATTTGGCAGTAGCTCCCAACTTTTTCTGTAACTCCAGACTTAACTCCCTTGAATCCATCCTCTACCTGGCTACCAAGAATTCCTCCAAAACACAAATAAGGTTATGTCATATTATTGCTCCTTAATAGACATAACTGACTAGAGCCTCCATATCCAGATTTATCTCTTTGCTTCTCTCTCCTTTAAGTACATCAGTGCTGGGCTGTGATCTGCAAAACAGGCAAAATGAGAATTGAAAAGCGGTGGAGAGAAGATTTTGACCATTTGAGTCAGTGTATTTGCCCTTTCCCTACCATTATCCCTCTGCCACTAACACCAAGAAGGGCTGAAAAGAGGTTGTGAAGGTGTGAAAGACCAGAGGATTCACACACACACACACACACACACACGCACACACTCCGTCTCTCTCTCTCTAAACTTCTTAAACCAGATGAGTGTTTATGCAACTAATGTGTCATTGAACACTACATCAAAAACTAATGAGGTACTATATGTTGGCTAATTGAACATAATGAAAATAGCTAAGTAACTAACTAAATAAAAGAAGTCCTGGAAAGCACGGGGCACCTTGGTGGCTCAGTGGGTTAAAGCCTCTGCCTTTGGCTCAGGTCATGGTCCCAGGGTCCTGGGATTAAGCCCCGCATCAGGCACTCTGCTCAGCGAGAACCCTGCTTCCTCCTCTCTCTCTCTGCCTGCCTCTCTGCCTGCTTGTGATCTCTGTCTGTCAAATAAATAAATAAAATCTTAAAAAAAAAAGAAGTCCTGGAAAGCAGATTGATGAAAAGAAATAAAAAGTAGTGACTGTCAATAAAATAAAATGAGACTGGATTAAGTTTCAAAAAACAAGAGTGACCATTAAACTACCTAAGACATAATTAAAGACGTTAAATAAAAATAAAGGACAATTGAAAGCAGTGGTTTTATAAAATAAAATCAGATTATTTTTACATCCCAAAGATTTAAGATTCCTCAACAATCTGATTATACTCTCTGGCTGGGCATGATCTCCTAAGCAATTTTTTTAAGTGATTTATAGCTTATGTCATGTTATATATTTCTTAAAGTGACAGTGCTAAATAAAAGGGAGAGATCATCATTTTACAGGTATAGAGGTTGAGGATCCAAGACATTAAATAAAAGGTTCACAGTTACTCATTTTGGAGTTCTAGATTATAAATAGATATTTCTATAGTTATCAGGTCCCTGCAATGTAATAGAATGGAAAGATGGGACAATTCAAACCTTTTTTTTTCTTTTACTGCTGCCAGACAGTCTGACATTAAAATTAATTAAGGTCAATTTATGTTTTTATTTTCTTCAGGAAAGGAGTTCATTCTAATAATTTATTTTATAAAAATGTCTTTATGTGATTATCTGCTAAGACTTTAAAAAATAAACAGAAACCTCTCAGAGATTAAGTAGGACCTATCACAGAATGGAAAACCCAGATATGGACCCTCAATTCTAAGATAAACTAATCTTTGACAAAGCAGGAAAAAATATCCAATGGAAAAATTCTCTTCAATAAATGATGCTGGAAAAATTGGACAGCTATATACAGAAGAATGAAACTAGATCTTTCTCTTACACCATAGACAAAGATAAACTCTAAATGGTTGAAAGACCTCAATGTAAGACAGAAATCCATCAAAATCCTGGAGGAGAGCATAGGCAGTACATTTTTTACATCAGCCACAGCAACTTCCTTCAAGAAAAGTTTCTAAAGCCAAGGGAAACAAAAGCAAAAAATGAACTTTTAGACTTAATCAATCACAGCAAAGGAAACAGTAAACAAAACAAAGAGGGAACCCACAGAATGGGAGAAGATATTTGCAAATGACACTAAAGACAAAAGGCTGATATCCAAGATCTATAAAGAATGTCTCAAACTCAACACCCAAAAAAACAAATAATCAAGTCAAAAAATGTGCAGAAGACATGAACAGACACTTCTCCAAAGAAGACATGCAAATGGCTAGCACACATGAAAAAATGTTCATCATCATTAGCCATCAGGGAAATTCAAATCAAAACCACATTGAGATACCACCTAACACCAGTTAGAATGACCAAAATTAACAGTACAGGAAACAACAAATGTTGGAGAGGATGTGGAGAAAGAGGGACCCTCTCACACTGTTGGTAGGAATGCAAGTTGGCACAGCTACTTTGGAAAACAGTGTGGAGATTCCCCAAAAAGTTAAAAATAGAGTTACTCTATGACCCAGCAATTGCACTACTGGGTTTACCCCAAAGATACATATGTAGTAAAAAGAAGGGCCACATGCACCTCAATGTTCATAGCAGCAATGTCCACAATAGCTAAAATGTGGAAAGTGCCGAGATGCCCTTCAGCAGATGAATGGATAAAGATGTGGTCCATATATACAATGGAATATTATTCAACCACCAGAAAAGATGAATCCAACTTTTGTATCAACATGGAAAGGAGGAGATTATGTTAAATGAAACAAGACAAGCAGAGAAAGTCAGTTATCATAAGGTTTCATTTATATGTGGAGTATAAGGAATAGCATGGAGGACATTAGGAGAAGGAAGGGAAAAATGAAGGGGGGGGAATCAGAGGGGGAGGTGAACCATGAGAGACTGTGGACTGGGAAACAAACTGAGGGTTTTAGAGGGGAGGGGAGTAAGGGGATGGTTTAGTCCTTGGGAGTTTTTCCTGACCTGCCTCCCAATTCCTGGTGTATTCCCTCTTAACTTTTTGTATCACTATACTTATGTGATTGTCTTTCCTGTTGACGTGTGAGTTTCTTTTAAGGGCAAGGGTTGAGTCTTTCACCCTCTTAACCATTTTAATACAGTGCCTAGCACACAAGTGATTCTCAGTAAATGAATGTTGTGTGTGTGACTGATGGACGACTGTCAATTAGTGAATTACCAGAAATACTAAATCACAGTGACCAATTTTAATGAGTTCAGAGTTGTTCCCTTTTAATTTCTCAGGCTCTATTATGTATTAATATTTACTCCTTTATAGTATAAAATAAATTGAAATTGAAAACAACATATTACCCTACTTACATCTGTTTTCAAATTTCTATGTATTTTCAACATTTCAGCAAAAGTGATTTGGGGGATCATTTTATTATTTTTAATTTGTTTTTTAGGATTTAGAAATTTACATATTGATGACCAGATAACTCTCATCCAATATTCTTGGATGAGCTTAATGGTGTTTGGACTAGGATGGAGATCTTATAAACATGTCAGTGGACAGATGCTATATTTTGCACCTGATTTAATACTAAATGAGTAAGTAGTAACTTGAATTTTGTTTGTATTATCACATAAGTGTATATGTAGGATAATCTTGAAAATTACATTTCAGTAGATGATTACACATTTAGTATCCCAAATAATAGAATTTTCCTAAAATGTTTATCAGAATTATCTCAGGATATAACTTGACATAACAAAATTAATAAAATTATATTATTATAATAGTAATTTGATATTTGGAGATTTCCCCTTTTGTTTCAATATGTAGTAGTCATCTCAAATCCATTTTTTAAACTTCAAAAGCATATCAAGAAATATACTTAAAGATAAAATGAAATTTTTAGTGTACTAAATTAAAATTTTATACCTTGGTACTAAGGAAGATAATGATATAATTTAGAAGTATTTTTGCTTGAAATTATTGACTTACCTTCAAAAAGTAAAGATATTCTCTCTCCTCCTGGAGGAAAAATCAGACTGGTAAGTTATTTTAAAAGCTGAAAGATAAATATTTCAATTTTCTTAGCTACATTTAAATTACTATAATTAATTTTCTACATATAACCTTAAACTGACAAGAATCTTTTCATGGAAATATTTCAAGAATCATGAAAGCTGACTCAGAATTATATGACATATTGTTACTTTTGTTTTATAGTTAATAGATAATTTTCATATATTTTATTCCATTTTGCCCTATAATCCCTTGAAATAGGTAAGGAATCAGTGTCCTTCATTTTACAGTTCAGGAAACAGGCTCAGAAGAATTGCATGTCCTACCAAAGAATCTGAGTGACAGGATTAATTTTAGCTCTTCTGAGTCAAAATCTAGTTTTCTTTTTACCATTTGTGTTAGCCGCATGTGACTAATGTGGCTATTGCAGAACAGCTCATGGTAGAGAAAATACCTTTTAAAAATTTTCTGCAACCTTCAGAATTAGTGTTTGGCCTTTTCAGTTATTTAAATTTTTGTAATGTTCTCTTTGTTACCATATATTTCCCCTAGAATAGTTCATGATATAACTCTTCTACACTGAACTGAATACACAGAACTATTCTACAGTCTTCAGTTTCTGTGAACTGAATCCATTCTCTGATTGGATTACACACAAAAATTTATTTTTTAACAGAAAAAAATCAGTAAATATATGATTTCCTAAGTGTTCCTCAACTCCACATATCAATTCCTTAAGTTTTTAAATGTAATAATAAAAGTGAGAAACATTAATCTTTGTCAATATGTATTAAATATGATTTCCTAACTTTAAAATTTCCTAACTTCAAAAATTCACTACTGTAAATAGTTTATTAGTTTATTTTGTTTAAAATTCAAAATATTATTTGTTTACAAAAAGACATTTTATGTAATATGTAAATTACCAAATCTCATTTTCTCTGATAAACTACACAGACTGGCTAAGACACTGTATATGTGTTTCTTTTTTCCTGTTACTTTTTCTTTTGTGTTGTGTGTGATACAAGACAGAGGATGAAGGAATCATCATTTTATTCATTATGCCTCACCATGTGGCAAATCCCACAGGAGTTTGTCAAACTTCAAGTTAGCCAAGAAGAGTTCCTGTGTATGAAAGTATTGCTACTTCTTAATACAAGTGAGTACAGCAATTTTTACAAGATGTTTACTTTCTTAATTTTTAATTCATTGGGAAAATCTCAAATGACAATATGATCATATGGTTATACATGAGGTATGATTCTTAGATTGTGGCTGCAAAGGAGAAACACCTAATATACTGTCATAGACATTAATAAAATTACTTCATATTTCTCAGGTTTTACATAATTATAAAATAGCTCACCAATTAGGCAATTTTTTTCAGATAAAATGTGCTTAAATGACTTTTTCATATTTACATAATTAGGTATTATAAACTAATTAATACTGCATAAACACAAACTATCTTCCTTCCACCCTCATTCCCCAAAAGACTTACTATATAAAATACACAATTTTGTTTGGAACTATTTTATTTTATGTCAAAATAGGCAGATATGACAAATCATGTACAAAGATCAGTAGTATAACACAATAGCAGTTTATCTGTCACTCATATTCACAATGCAGTGGTATAGCAAGAAAACTCATGCTCCTTCCATATAGGGGCTCCACCCTTTCATAGCAGCTTGAAGTCCTTTAGTGGATCTAACTAGAAAGACAAGCAGCAAGTGAGAAAAGATCTGGAAGTGGGGCCTAGAAATATCATATGTCACTTCTACCCACATTTCATGACCTATATTTAACAGTAGGAGGGCTGGGAAATTTACTGTAGTTCTATATGCAGAAGAAACTTTATGAAACATAGCACTGGTCACCAGAAGGATGGACAAATATACATTTCACTCTTTCTCATATACAAAGAACACAAACATCTCTGCCTCAGTGGATCCCCAAGTGTCTGGGTGGGAAAACTTTTAAAAACTGCTTTTGCTTTTCACCTTTTTCTGTGCCCTTTCCATGCATACGTAGGCTCAGCCTTTGAATATCTGAGTTGATCCTTTCACTCAGTGATTTGAAAGAGAACCTTAGGGAGCTAAGGTGAGCCAAGGGTTTTTCTCAGTAGTATCTTTTCAGGGACTTCTTTCCAGTATCACAAATCTCAAATAGTTGAAGGGTGGGAATACACATCAGGAAAAAAAAAAAAAAGACTAAAAAGCTAAATCCTTAAAAAGGAAGTTTTCCTCATGAAATCTATGTAAAGACAGGGACCAATACAGGACCTAAGTATCCATAGCCCTATCCCCATACTTTGGGAACACTATTTGGAGCAGAGACCTTCAGGCCTAATTTGATAAAAGAGCATAAGTTGGGCTAAAGTACTGATATGGAACTAGCCAAGAGAGTCAACTGGAATAAATTCAATATTCCAGCAGTTAACTCCTCTCCTTTTCTTGGCACTAATGAATCCGATAGCACTTGGGTTAGAGATAATCTTAGATTTCCCAAATTAGTTGTTATTATTAACATAACTCTATATTTATAGATAGGCTACATTATGCTGAAGGGCCAACCCCCCCCCAAATCTCAGTAGCTTAACAACAACAAAAAAATTAAGTATGTATCTTTCCTCTATATGTTTAATGTAGATCAACAGGGAGGCTTTGCTCATCGCCATCACTCAGGTTTCCAGGCACATGGAGGCTATAACTTGACATATCCTTCTCTAATAACTAGGCCATTGGCAAGGAAGGAAATAGTAAGGGAAGGAAGTGACATATGTATAACTTTCAGTCACATACCATAGAAAACAAGATTCTTGGCTACTTGCAGCTTCAAGAAAAGGGAAAAAGAGCGATATTTGGTGAATAGTACTTATGATTTCTACATTCTAATAAAAATCCTAATGAGATATTTGGGGAGAGAGTTGGCAAAGCTTTTGGGAATTCATCTTTAACCTTAAAAAATAAGTAGATAAGTATTACAAAAATTTTGAGGTGAGGATGGAAATTAGAATTCTACCTAATTAATACAGCGTAATAGAAGAAAAGATACACTAGTGTGAATCAAGTCAGACTAGTATATATTAGAACTTAATATGGTGTAGTGGAAGCATCATGAATCAATGAGTATGGAGCAAATTAATATTTTTAGGAAAAATAAGTTTTATATTTGGGGAAAACTTGGTTTGGATATTTAGCTCAAATTATATCTTACATATCAGATAATTCATTTAAATGTACAAACTTAAAATGTTAAAAACACACTAAAAGGAATCTAATTGATTTTGAGATTTCAAATAAGAGTTTAGAAATAAATGCAATTGGAAAGTTGACAAAGGAAAAGTTCAGTGATTTGATACATAAGTATTTAAACCTCTAATTTGCTATTAAAAATTAAAATAAAGATCTTCATGAAAATACAGCAAGTTGAACACACCATTGTTCCCTCTAAAACTACAGCAAAATATTACTAAAGGGATTTTTTAAGAAATAAGAGAATGAGAGGAATCAATAACAATAAAATTCTGCAAGCCAGCAAGCAGAGCTAAGTTAGCATATCTGAGAAGTTTGGATTTTAAGGCAGAGGAAAGAAACAAACAAACAATAAGTACTTTGATTTGCAACGCCAAATCTCTGGCATGTTTCTCAGTTGGCAACAGCAATGATTTTTTGAGCTGGCAGTGAAGGTAGAGTTAAAGACAAAATTCTTTTTAAGGTCCATAACCAGGAATCGTCCAACCATGAAATTGTCCCTCTCCAACTCAGGCAGAGAACTTACATTTAGTTTCTGAAGAGGATATAACAGAGGGTGGCTGAATTGGTGAACTGTAGGCAGGCACTGTTAAGGGCGAGTGGTCCTATAATGACAATAGATTAATTATGTATCAAATCTGGAGACACCATCTTCCAGAATACTCCCTTCACTCCGAGAACATTGTTATCCAGGTTTACATCCTCTAGACAGGAGAATGCAAGATTGTTCTCTGCAGAATCTCTTTCACCAGAAATAAAAAGAACTAATAAGTTAATAGCAGGTGTTTCTCTTTGAAACATCTCAGCCAGGTTGCCCTGTAGTAAAGCTCACAGTCAATAAGCACTACATATTGAAACAGAACTGTGATTTGGCCTTGTAGTTTTCCACTCCTGAATATAAATAACTAAGGCACCTGAGAGAGTCCTTTAACATCAAAGACAAATCAGAAAGAAAAAAAAAAAGCACCTAGGAAGACACAGATGGTATAGGGAGATGAAAACCTCAAAAAAATTAAAAAGCTATCCCTCTTTAGAAAGATAATAGAACATATTGCACCTAAGAAACAAGGACTGGATACTGTGAGAAAGAAATAACACATTAAAAACAAGGAGAAGTGAGTTGGGGGATATTGGAAGGGGAGACAAACCATGAGAGACTGTGGACTCTGAGAAACAAACTGAGAGTTTTGGAGGTGAGGGGGATGGGGGGTGTTGAGAGAGACAGGTGGTGGGTATTATGGAGGGCACATATTGCATGGAGCACTGGGTGTGGTGCACAAACAATTTTGGAACACTGAAAAAATTAAATTAAAACAAATGCAAAGAACTTTTGGAAACTGAAAAGCAGACTATGAATATATATATATATATATATATATATATATATATAGAGAGAGAGAGAGAGAGAGAGAATGAAAGCAGAATTTAAATGTCAGTACAGGCACTGGTAGACAAAGTTAGAAAATCTCTCAAAAGTAGACCAAAACCCAAAAAAATACAGAAAGTCAGAAGCAAGGAGACCCAACATGCAAACAGTTGGAGCACTAGAAAGACATAACAGGAAAATACATAGGAGAAGAAATCATGAAGGAAATAATTAGTCTTAAAGGTGTTTGGAAAACTTCATTTAAAAAAATGAAGTTGGACTCTTACTAACTTAAAATAGATCAAAGGCTTAAATTTAAGAGCTTAAACTACAAAACTATTAAAACAGAGGGAAGGCTTCATGATGTTGAATTTGGCAATGATTTCTTGGATATGACACAAAAAACACAGGCAATAAAAGTAAAAAAGGTAAATGGAGTTCATCAAATTTAAAACTTTAGGGCATTAAAGGTCATGATTAACAGAATAAAAAGTCAACCTACTGTATGGGACAAAAGAACTGAAAATCATGTATCTTATAAGGAAAAAAGTATTAATATCTAAAATATATAAAGAACTACAGTTTGACAATTAAAACATTTTTAAATGGACAAGAGCCTGAATAAACATTTCTCCGAAGAACGTGTACAAGTAGCCATTAAGTACATGAACAGATGCTCAACATTACTAATAATTGGGGAAATACAAATCAAAACCACAGTGAGATACCACTTCATACACCCATTTAGATGATCATTTACTCCCAGTAAAACAAAAAGTGACTCTACTGTGGTAACATCTTACATAACTAAATAATAAATACTGAATATTGATCTAACCAATATTATGAAAATTTTATTAGGGAGATGAAAAATAGGAAGTTGTATGTGTATGCGTGTATGTATGTGTGAGCTAATGGTATGGAGGGGATGGCAGATCTGAAAGATGGAAACAGAGCTACAGCCTCAATTTCCACACTGGAAAATCAAAAGTGAAAAATAAAAAAAATCAAGAATCAACACTACAATGTTGCTATTTAATTCTGTGGAAGAAAAAATTAAATAGATGAAAAAGTTGAATGTTTGCCTCTGAAGCATGAGAAAATTTGGGTTGCCTGGGCACTACTTTTTGCCCTAAGAAGGTTGCAAAAATGACAAAATATTAAAAATTTAACAATAGACTTAGAAAAACATTTGAAATATAACATATACCCCTATAAATAAACGAGTACAAAACAGAAAAAAATTAAAAATTTTAGTCTAATACTAGACTAGTAAAATATTTCAAATACCAAATGATAAGACAATTAAATAAATTGTACTCCTACAATTTTGTTAAGTGAAATTAAATGTGAGAATTAAAACATTTAGTTTTAAAGAATTTGGAAAGATATAAGTAAATGTTCTCAATATAATATTAGGGAATGTCCCAAGATATAAGATTGTAGAACCTGGTGACTTGTAATACTTTATGTACTTTCTATATTTTCTAAAATTTTTTACAATTAATATATGTTATTTTAAAGTTAGCTAAATCAAAAAAATAAAGATCCTTGTGTTTTTTTAAAAAGTATTTTTATGTAAAATAGCATCTGGCTAACTGCCCATGACTCACCATCTCCCAATTTGCTACTAAGATATTTGCAAGAAATCCTAAAACTCACTTGTGGAATCAACAAAAATCTGAGTGAAAATTCTCCAATCATATAATACTGGATGTAATAATCAAGGAAAAAATGAATTAAGGTAAATAGAAATATTTAGGAGAGTTAGTTCATTATTGGTCTGAAATATAGGAAAGAGAGTAGGAGAGGAAGAAAAACTTAAAAATGTTCCAGGAGCATAGGGTATGAGCCCAATGATTAGATTATAATATCCCCCAAACTTCTAGTTAGTGGTTGATACTAAAAGGATGTGAGGCAGTCTGGGATTAGGCCTGATTTTCTCTTAAAGAGGATAATTGGTTCAAGTACTGGTTCTAAATACTTAGATGGATAGAGTGAAGACTTTGGGTTACTAGTTTCCAGTTCTTGAAAGCGTAATGGGAAATAGTACTTCAGTAACCAGAAGGAAGAATAATTTTATTTTTTAAGTTTTTTTTTTTAAATTCCAGCTAACATACAGCATAACATTAGTTTCAGGTGAACAGTATAGTGACTCAACACTTCCATATAGCACCCAGTGCTCATCGCAAGTACACTCCTTAACCCCCGCACCTATTTTACCCATCTTCCCATAAGCATCCCCCCATCCCTGGTAACCATTAGTTTGTTCTCTATAGTTGAGTCTGTTCCTTGGTTTGCCTGTTTCTCCACCCCCCCTCAAATAATTTTATATTAATGTTTAAGAGTGGGAGGGATGTGAGGATTGGTTGGGAAGTGTGAAAAAGAATAACAGAGGTTTAAAATAGCTGCTATGTGAAGTAATTAGAGAGAAGAGACCATATATACATAAAGCATATACATACAACGTATATACAACAGTAAAGTTTAAAATGAGTAAAAATCACATATTGCCATAATTGCCCTTGAAAGTCTTTTTTATATTTATTATATGAGCCATTGAAAACTCAAAACCAAAGAATTTACTTTTTGGTTTCTTTGATTCATTATCTGTAGACTTATTTTTTTCCAAGGGGAATGGAAATCAAGTTCTGATTGGGGAATAAGGAATAAATATGATTTTTTTTTAAAAAGATTTTTTTCTTTCCCTTTGCTAGGCATATACAGTTGACTTTGCTTAAATTAAGTGCACCTCTTTTAGCAATATTACTAAGGGTCAAGATCATAAATGTAGAGTTATATAAATCTAAGAGATTAAGTGATTTTTTTCTTTCAGCAATCCAGATATAGCTGCAGGAAAAGGGAGCTGTTTCATTTAAGTTTGAAGGTTTGTTTATAAGATAAATGCAACCAAAGCAAAAGGAAACAAGAAAATTGGGAGTTCTGGTGATAATTTGCTGAAGAAATCAAGCAGAGCATCTTAAACAAGTGACAACAGAAGGACCTAAAATATTAAGGATAAAATTGTAGGTAAAATTGACAACGCAGTGGAAATAAGAGAACTAGCAGTAAGAATAAGAAGTTGTGCCTACATTTTGGCTATCAGAATTAAAGATAACAGAGGTAAATATCTGAATTACCAGTTAACATCAAATGGGAATAAGATACATTCCCATTAAAATAAGCAACAAAAAAGGAGTATTTGCCATTGTTAATATTTAATATTGTTCTGGAAATCCTAAACTGTGCACTGAATCATGAAACAGAAACAAGAGCTACACCTATTGGGAAGGGAGAAATTAGGATATTTGAAGTACAGCATTGTATACCAAAAAAACCCAAAAGATAATCAACCAAAACTATTTGAATTGAAAATGGAAATTAAAAGAAATTAGTAAAAGTAGAGTATAATGAAGTGGTTAGATATGAGAAGTATTGAAATGTCAATAGCTGTCTCTCATATGAGCAGGAGGGAATTAAGGAATTTAATGAAGCAAATATTAAAATTACAAAAAAAAGATAAACTGTCCATGAATAATCTGAATGACAAATACTTCAGATTTATATGAAGACAAACTTGACAGAGAGATCCAGGCATTTGTTTTTTTGTTTTTGTTTTTAAGTACAAACTGACTATTTATTTATTTATTTATTTATTTATGTTAGTCACCATACAGTACATCATTATTTTTTATGTAGGGTTCCATGATTTGCATATAATACCCAGTGCTCCATACAATCCGTGCCCTCCTTAATACCTATTTTTAAAAGATCCAGCATACATATAATTTTAAACTAAATCCATTCCTGAGACAGGAATTTGGAATGATAGATGCTCTTTTGAACAAATGCTAATTTAAATGAGTAATCCATTGATACAGCTCTAAAATAGGTAAGCTAAAACATTCTTTAGTTTATCTAGTTGTTCTTATATGCTTCAAGAAAACTATAAGTTTGTGTGTCCTAAAATTATCAATAACACTCTTCCCTATTTAAGACAACTAGAGTTCCATTCAAAAGAAACTTTTACACAGCTCAGAAATTTTTTTATTGTAAACTGCTTCTGTCATCTTTTTTAAACATAACTACCACTTTAGTTATATTCTTACAGTTCCTTTGGAAGGACTAAGAAGTCAAAATCAGTTTGAAGAGATGAGATCAAGCTACATTAGAGAGCTCATCAAGGCAATTGGGTTGAGGCAAAAGGGCGTTGTCTCTAGCTCACAGCGTTTCTACCAACTTACAAAACTTCTTGATAACTTGCATGATGTAAGTATTTTGTTTTTCTAGTATAACCTTTTATATATAAAACCTACATTTTACTTTTTATGGTTTCTTCAAACTCATATTTATACTTTTATTTTATTTTTTTAAAGATTTTATTTATTTATTTGACAGACAGATCACAAGCAGGCAGAGAGGCAGGCAGAGAGAGAGGAAGGGAAGCAGGCCCCCCACGGAGCAGAGGCTCTATCCCAGAACTCCGAGATCATGACCTGAGTTGAAGGCAGAGGCTTTAACCCACTGAGCCACCCAGGCACCCCTATACTTTTATTTTAAAACAGTATTTGCATCACACTCCTCAGAACTTGCTTTGTGTTTTTTTCATTTTCAATGTAGATCACCCAAATATTCTTTTACTAGAATTTGTATAATTATAGATTAATTTAATGGTTTATAGGAATTGTGATAACATTTTCCTGAATATGCTCTAAAATATTTTTGCCTTAAGTTAGAGAAGATTTTATATAAACAGGAAAAGCAAAGGTATGGGTGTGGAAAATAAGACTCTCATTTCATTTTGGATGGCATTATAAGTTAATAACAGTGCTAATGGACAATTTGACAATCTACTCACTAGGTCAAATTTGAGACCTTATTTCTGAATATGATCAGATAGCCAAGGATTGTTAGCCGTATAGGTAAAGCCTTTAGAATGAAAGGAAGAAATCAAATACACAGAAAAAAAGTAATGAAGGAAAAAGCACCAGAACAGAGAACAGAAAAAAAATTCAAGAAAATTAAGATATTCAGAGAAATAAGAATGATATTGCATCTGTGAAACAAAAATAGAAAACATTTGTAAAGGAACATTTAGAAAGAACCTATTTTTGGATAACTAAATATAGAAAAACAGAAATTTAAAATTTAATAGGGCTGAAATATAAATCTCAGATAAACTCAGAAGAAATAACAAAAAAGATAAATGAAAAATCAGAAGAGATAATAAATTTAGGGGATTAATTCAAGGAGGTTCATTTCCCAATTAAAAGGAATTTCTAAAAGAATAGAGAATATCAAAGAGAGGAAATTATATAAAAAAGAATAAAAGTTGCTGGACCAGAAGTACTTTAATTTTCTGATGATAATGACCCAGTATACAAGCACAGCACAATTGAACAAAGGCACATTATTGTAGAATTTTAGAATACCAGAAATAAAGAGACTATCCTAAAATACAGCAGTGAGAAAAGAAGCAAGTCACATAAAAATGATCAGGATTCAAAATGATGTTGGACTTCTTAACAACAATACTGGAACCCAGAAAACAATGGAACAATGGCTTCAGAATTTGGGAGGAAAGGAAAATCTTCAAAGAATTTTATACACAGCCAAGCCATCAAATGAATATGATGGCAACTTTAAAAAGTATTTTCTGATGTGCAAGGGGCAAGAGTGCTTACCTCAAGTACAACCATTCTCAAGGACATCTACAGAATGTCTTAACCATAAAACACTGGACTAAGCCAATGAAGTAGAAGATCCAACCCAGGAAAGATGCAGAGGGATGTTCTAGCACATTAACTGTGCTGGACAATCATTAGTTTAAGTTGGAGCAGTAATGCACAGAGTTTCAGAATACAAGAACCAGGAAAATGATGGAACTGAGGGATTGCCAGTATGTATGAACGTACTGAGGTGCGTTTTTACAATTGTGTCAGCGAATTTGACTATGGCGTTGTGATAAAGGAAAGAAAGCAAAACAGAAAAACAAGGTGAGGGCGCCTGGGTGGCTCAGTGGGTTAAGCCTCTGCCTTCGGCTCAGGTAATGATCTCAGGGTCCTGGGATAGCCCTGCATCAGGCTCTCTGCTCAGCAGGGACCCTGCTTCCCCCCCTCCGCCTGCCTTTATGCCTACTTGTGATCTCTCTCTCTCTCTCTGTCAAATAAATAAATAAATAAATAAATAAATAAATCTTTTAAAAAAGGAAAGAAAAACAAGGTGATTAGCTCTAGCAAAGTAAAAATTAAGTCATATATGAAAGGAAATATAATCCATCAGGAAACAATAAAAATCTTTGACATATAATTGCTGGGTATTGATTTAGTTAAAAATTGAGATATAGCTATATAGAAAATGAGAAGAGAAAGTGTATGTAGTCGGGAGGGGTGTCTAGTATAAGAGAGCTAAAAACTCAATTTTTGTAATAGAAACTAAATCAATAATATCAAATTTGAAAAACAAAGTTAATTAGAAATACAGAGATAAATATTTAAAGATATGGGTTAAAGAAGTTGAAAATCTTTGCATCTGGGGAACTAGAATAAGGATGGGAAGAACTCTATTAGAAAACTGCTGGATTTTGTTATTGCTGCTGGGTCCTATTAGACTTTTAAAATTATTTATGTTAATTATTTGACAAAGATTAAAACTAGATTAAAATTAATTATGTTGGGTTCTTTGTGTTGACAGAGGAAGAGTCAATATTTTGTTATGTGAAAAGTCAGTCTATTAACAAATAGGGCTTATTAAATAATTGCATTTTTGGAATTATATATGCCTTGTGTATATTATATATATATATATATATATATATATATATATATATATATATGGGTATGTTTGTATACATTTATCAAAAGAAAAAAGAACTTAAAAGAAAGTCACCAAAATGTTCATATTGATGATCCTGTGGGATTATGAGTGACTTTTATTTCTTTAAATCCGTACTTTCAGAATGTTTCATTGTATGTAATGTTTTACATATTATTCTAGATAGTGAAGGGAGTTATTTTGGTAAGAAAAAATAAGCTGTCTTATTTTATTACATGAATGTATTTTTTTTCATGTTTCGTATCCATTTGTGAATTCAACAGCTTGTCAAACAGCTTCATCTGTATTGCTTGAATACATTTATCCAGTCCCGGGCACTGAGTGTTGAATTTCCAGAAATGATGTCCGAAGTTATTGCTGCACAGTTACCCAAGATCTTGGCAGGGATGGTGAAGCCTCTGCTCTTTCATAAAAAGTGAATGCCATTTTTATCTTTAAAAATTAAATTTTGTGGTATGTCTGTTTATCTTTTGGTCAGGATTATGAGGTCTTACGTTTTTACAGTGTCTTCTTAAAGCCTTACATTTATAACATATATTGTGTAAATTTCAGAGAAAATTGTGAAGTTTTGCTTTCCTTTATGAAGCATAATTAGAATTTTAAGGTGTTTTATGTACTTATATATTCTTTAACAGTTTACAGGATTGAAAAAGTACTGAAATTGATTGCCAAAATAAACTTAATCTTGTCCATACTATTTCCTACCATTTAGATGAAGATTTTTAACTTTTGCATCTAATGAATCTACTTTAGGGGAAAAAAATCTTAGATGTAAAAATAAAAAGTAATTATGTATGTTCCTTCTAGGTAGCTCCTTTTGTCTCCTTGATTATATTTACAAAAATGAATCTTTGAAATGGTATGCAAAATTTTGTCTAAATGAGCTTTTAAACATTTTTGTGAGTAAAAAAAAATCATAACCTTCATTAGATTTTCCAAAGGGTTTTTAGTGCAAGAAATATAGAGAATGAGAGTTTAAAATCCCTGAAATGGATTGAGGGTGTGATATTAGGGGAAAAAACAGCTCATGTATTGACTATTTCCCAAACTGGAAATACAAATCTCTAAGGAAGTTATTAAGGAGAACCATATCATTATGATAACATTATTAGGGATTTTATAGTTTTTTACTATCCTTTATTGGGACTTGTCCTTTAATAAGGTGTTGTGAATCAAAATAGGAATCCATAAGAGTCTGTAGTCTAATGCCACTCCTTACTATTGGGGGCAGGTGGAAAATCATGTAACCTTACTGATTTTCAATTTACTCACCTTTACCACTGTTATATTTCCTGCAAAATTTTCATTTTAGTCAGAGCTTCTTATTCACTTCTTAATAAAAAAAAAAGAAGGGGAGGGAGGAAGACAGGGAAGGAAGTTAGGGGAGGGAGGAAGGGTAGAGAAAATAAGAAATATTATTCTCTTTCTTTACTCAATGGGAGATAATGACAAATCACAGGTTGAGTTTTTGAGTGGCTTAGATCCAATTCTAAGAGAGATATTTCAAGAAGTACTAGGTACAGTCTTAAAATAATACAACCAATTACAATAACTAGAAAACACAATTCACACTGTTATATGAACTGAAAATATTACATTAGAAGATGGACAAGAGTTCTTTTCTGAGATGAGTCACTGGAAATCCATTTATTTTTTTAAAGATCTATCTATATATCTGTCTATATAAATACAGATAGATATATTAAAAGAAACAAGAAAAACTAAGTTCGTACCACTGAAAATTTTCAATAAAAATAATCACTGTTGGGGCACCTGGGTGGCTCAGTGGGTTAAAGCCTCTGCCTTCTGCTCAGGTCATGATCCCAGGGTCCTGGGATCGAGCCCCGCATCAGGCTCTCTGCTCAGCAGGGAGCCTGCTTCCTCCTCTCTCTCTCTGCCTGCTTCTCTGCCTACTTGTGATCTCTGTCAAATAAATAAATAAAATCTTTAAAAAATAATAATAATCACTGTTTTTTCTATATAAAATAATTTATATCATTTTAGGCATATATCATATATTTATGCCTTACCTGTTATATATATATAAATATATATATAATATTTTAATAGCTTAGAATAACTAGTAGACCACATTTTTTTCCAATTTTTTTTAAATTGCACATTATCTTACAAATATTGCCTTATGCAAATGGGTGGTTGTTAATAAGAAAACCAAAATAACTTCAAAAATAATATAGAAAACATTTACTGACTTCTCCAATTTCTTAATACATTTTGGAGTACCCATTCCCTTCAACTGATAAATCTTTGTAGTTTACCAAAGAACAATAACATCACTTAATGAATACTAATTGAACCCCCAAAACAAGATAGAGTGATTTCATCTGATCAAAAAATTGGTATGACAGTGTTACCATAACTGTTTCTTACCAGTAAATTCTCCATTTACAAAAGGAATGAGCTATGGTATATCTATAAATAATGAATTCATATAAGGCATTTGAAATAGGGATTAAAATAAGCTCCATCCAATGCTCTTGGCTTAGGTCCATTAGATCTATGCAGCAAATATAATAAATAATATCCAAATTTTATAACATTTGATTATAACATTCAGTAAGAGTTTAAACCAAGCATTTCAAATAGTTTTAACATTAATATAAAAATAGTCTCTTCTTTGGTAAGCCTAACTACATGTCTTTTTCTGTGAATACAATACCATAGACTACTGCTATTCAGTTCTTCAAAGTCTTTATACACACAGATTTCATTCTCTTGCCACTCTCCAGTCCGAAGTTAATTTCCTAAAAAGGATCTAATCTTACCATTGCCTCACTTTAAAATGTTCATTGACTTCCAAACACCTATTATAGTGGTTCTCAGCTATATCTGCACATTAGCATCTCCAAGTGAGCTTTTTAAATATATTGTTTCATCCTCAGTGATTTTATTTTAATTCTTCCACTCTTATTCTTGCAGGGACACAGTAGTAACTCTGCAGTGATGTTAAAGCATCAATTTCTATAACTTTACTCTCTTTATTCTCCACTAGCTTACCTTTATCTTATGTTCCAGCCTACACAAGTCTTTTTACCATCAGATTTCTGCCTGAATTTTCCCTCTTTGATACCAGTCACATCATATCTCAGTCTTGAAAATCCAGCCAAGCCACTATTTTTGTAGTGTTCTTTCCTGCACCTTCCAGATAGTGACTAACTTCCTCCTAAGGTTCACCGGCTATTTTGTGCACCTCTGAATTATAATACTGTCTTGTTCTACATTTCTGATTGTACTAGGAGACTGGGAGCCAGTTCGAGTTTGGACAGTTGTATACAAGTTTATCTTGACTGGGAGTTGCATGGCATGTTCTCATTTTTGCTGTCACCATGATCTGTATCATTCTTTTTTTTTTCATTATTCATGTCTGTATGTCTGACTTTATGATGTTCTTTTCTCATACTCCTTATCTTCATCTCTTAAATTCTCTTCATCTCTTAAATTTTCTATCTCTTATTACTTCGTGAGATCTCTCCTCATACTGACTATACCATAGGAGAATATAAGTATGTTTTATATTTATTAAGAACTCATTATGCTCTCTATTCTAAATTTCAAAACTGAATGGAGTATTATTTCCCTTCCTAAGAAAAAATGCATAGGAGGGGTGCCTGGGTGGCTCAGTTGTTAGGCGTCTGCCTTCAGCTTAGGTCATGATCCCAGGGTCCCTGGGACTGAGCCCCACCTCCCTCATCCCTCCCTGCTTAGTGGGGAGCCTGCTTCCTCTCCCACTCCCCCTGCTTGTGTTTCCTCTCTCGCTGTGTCTCTCCCTGTCAAATAAATAAACAAAATCTTTAAAAAAAAATTCCACAAATACAATTGTTTCTTATAGTTAAGGAGCCCTAACCTCAATATACAACTTTCTTCTCCTTTCTGATTTCATTCAACAACTATTGAATACCTGTTATGAACATAAGTGAATGTGCTAACAGACATTAGGAGAATTTAGAGCTGAAGGAAGATTGTAACTCAAGAAAGTGACAGTCCAGTAGTAGGTATAAGACAAAATTCCTGGTAAAGAGAAGGCACTCATATACTTGTTGAGTCTACAAATGAAAATAGAGTTTGGATTTCACAGGTACAAAGCATTATTTATGTATAACTTCACTGAGACAAATAATGCAGCAAAAAGTAAGATACTAACTTTACAATAAATATCAAATAATCCCTTAATTTGTGTCAGTAACTCACTTGCATTAAATCTGCATGTATTTTAATATATTTTTTCCAAAAAAAAGTCATCCCAGTAAATATATTTTAAATTTCTCCAGTATACAATAAAGGTAGTCTACCACTGTGGGGATTATGTAACATAAGTAAATGAATGTAGGTGTATCCAAAAAAAGAAAATTTTCACATTTGAGTGATAGAGAACAGTTGATGATGTGATCATTTTATCTGTTTTTTCTTACTTTAAAACAATATTTAGATGACACAAATCCTTTTTTACCTGTACATAATAATTTCCAACATTTTTTTTTAAATTTCATTCAACTATGGGGGAACAGAATGTGGTGGCCAGAAGGTTTGGGTTTTGCTGTTGTGGTTATTGTTGTTTTGCAATATCCTAATAATACTGTTTCATATTCTTGATGTTGACCTTGATTCACAATGTAGATGTCTAAATATCTAAATACAAGGACTTAAAATTTCAGGCTAAACTTTAAAAAAAGAGAAAACAAGCTTTTGAAAAAGAACATAACCTCATCAAATGGAAGATATCTTGTTTCTGAATCTTCCTTTACAAATTCCTGCATGCTGATGTCTCCATTCCTATGCAGTCATCATAACCTTTATCTTCATTTTATAGGTCATGTTCTTTCTGGTAGCTCTAAAGTGAAATTAATCATAAGAAGACAGGTTATATATCAGAAAATACTTGAAGATTACTGAACTAGATTATTGAGTTAAAAATATTTCCCTTTACAAGGCTTGAATAGACATTTGGATCTGAATCAATTGTACCTCCAATATCAGTTGTTACATGACATTTTTTTGTTTTTATTAAAAACATGGCACTTCTTAATTAGTCAGTACTATTATTTTTCATATTTAACATTAAAATATTACACAGATCATATGCAAATATGATAGGTAATATGTTTTCTACCAAAACAGTGCCTTTCAAATATCCATGGCATGTCAAAGTAGAACTTCTTAATTATCCATTACTGTGATATATTTCCTGATGTGTACTGTAGAAAAGCTCACTCGGGCTTATGGCCCTTCTCTGTCATTTACTAATTGAATGCTGAAGCAAGCATCGACAAGCTCAAGAAGTCATTTAACCTTTTTGACTAAATGAACAAGCACACAACCCAAGGAAGGGCATAACTTTCTTTTTCCTTAAGTATTCCTTTTAGATAACAATTAGATGTAGAGACTTTCTTCATCTCTTAAGTTTTATAGGAAATACATAGCCAGATAATCTAGCAAAAGTTTGCCAACTTCTAAATTGCTTATTCTCACTAGACTAAGTCATGTAATGATTTTAGTAAAAAGAATATCATTCCACCTCTGTAGTTTCAGTTTGTATTTTCTGTATCTCTGCAATATTGTATTTTCCATACTCAAGTTTTGGTGAAAAGGGAATTCACTCTCTCTACCTAGCATTTGCCATCTATGTAATGTACCATTATTCCACACTCCTTGATGTTTATCAAACCAAAAAATTGAATAGCAATAAAATAAATTACTCACCCTGTATTAGAGAAATTAATCCAGCCTGGATGGATCTACATCCATAATATGAATCCATAATAGCAACTGGGCCTAGATAATTGCATTCAAGTTGGATCACATCCCTTTTTAAACTCAGGTAAAAGTCCCTACAGACTGTCCTTTACTGGGCCTAATAGAATCTGTACTTCCAGGGTGGGGACTGAAACAATGTGGGCTTAAAACTTTGAAAATAAGAAGCCAAGAGTAGTTTCCTTTAATAATTTGTCCTCATCGGAGAAGATTTAAGAATTGGGGGATTTTAATGATAAGTAAAAGAGAAGTTCATAATAGCAGTGATTTAATATGTACATTATCTAAAAAATCCTGTAGCCAAAGAAAAACACTAAGTGATCTGTTCTCCTTGGAATTGATCACTTTTCAAGGCAGAGCTCTGAGCACATGCCTGGAGGCTGCGCCCAGACTTGTCTACAGCTTTATGCAGCTGTGCAGTTTGGAAGTCTGTTGCAGAACTGCTGGATTAGTCCCAGAATGTCAACCTCATGTTCAATTTACTGGCTTTTGTTGCTTTATGTCATGCTGACCTTACTGTGAAACACGCGTTTGTTTGCTCTCTTTCCACTCATGGAAAAATAGGGAAACCATTACTTAGTTTAAGCTCATTGAAAGCTTTAACTGACAAAGCACTTTCAGAGAAATCTGAATTAAGAAGCTAAGAAAGCATACCCATTCCATTTTATTATTCTCTTTTAAAAAAGCATACCCTGTGCATTGCTTTAAAGAAAATGTATGCTATGACATCTGAGATGTGACATCAGCATCACGGTCAATATTCAGATAGATATGAGCAAAACCTTTAATTGGTATTATAAATAGTTCTTGAAAGCTATTTTTGTAATCTTTTGAAATTTCTCTTAATACATCAAATGCTGATGTATCCAATTTAACAAACATAAATTATTCTAAATGAAGCCCACTTTAATTTTTTTGTCAATTATATATAAAATTTAACATCTACTTATATGATATTTACTTACTTATGAAGGTTTTTTATATAATTTGCAGAAAGCAGTAGTTTTAAAATTTTTGCCACAGAAGATACCTTTTATTCCCCCTACCTACTAAAGGTTATATTTTAAAGTGCCTCTCTACCAAACTGCATTCCAATTAAGAAATAGTTATTTTGTTATGCTCCGCAAATAAGTGAAACCATATGATAATTGACTCTCTCTGCTTGACTTATTTCACTCAGCATAATCTCTTCCAGTCCTGTCCATGTTGCTACAAAAGTCGGGTATTCATCCTTTCTGATGGAGGCATAATACTCCATAGTGTATATGGACCACATCGTCTTTATCCATTCGTCCGTTGAAGGGCATCTTGGTTCTTTCCACAGTTTGGTGACCGTGGCCATTGCTGCTATAAACATTGGGGTACAGATGGCCCTTCTCTTCACCACATCTGTATCTTTGGGGTAAATACCCAGTAGCGCAATTGCAGGGTCATAGGGAAGCTCTATTTTTAACTTCTTGAGGAACCTCCACACTGTTCTCCAGAGTGGCTGCACCAACTTGCATTCCCACCAACAGTGTAAGAGGGTT
>PISX010003778.1:8216-57073 GCA_004024625.1 Mellivora capensis | reverse complement strand
GTATCTTCTGCCCATTTTTTGATATTATTATCTGTTTTGCATGTGTTGAGTTTGAGAAGTTCTTTATAGATCCTGGATATCAACCTTTTGTACTGTCATTTGCAAATATCTTCACTTATTTGCGGAGCATAACAAATAACCCAGAGGATATGGGGAGATGGAGAGGAGAAGGGTGTTGAGGGAATTTGGGGGGGAGATGAACCATGAGAGACTATGGACTCTGAAAAATAACCTGAGGGTTTTGAAGGAGCGGGGGGTAGGAGGTTGGGGGAGCCTGGTGGTGGGTATAGTGGAGGGCACGCATTCCATGGAGCACTGGGTGTGGTGTAAAACTATGAATTCTGTTACACTGAAAAGAAATAAAAAAAATTTAAAAGATGAAACAAAAAAAAAACAAAAAAAGAAATAGTTATTTTGATTTCTTCATGTTTTATTTTTCAAAGACATATCAGTTTGAGCTGCTGACTAGTATAACAATTATGTCCACATTGATCTGATACAGTTTTAACTTGGTATATACAAAACAATTGTAATGGTAAAATAATCAATGGGTATCTATCATAGCTTTCCTAAACCAAGTTAAGAACTAGAGATTTGAAGTCATAACATATTATACAAAAGTAAGTCTTCTTAAGACTTCAAAATTCATGAGCAAGATCAAAAAGTTTATAGAAAATTATTAAGCATACCATATTCTTATCAAAGCAGAGATATGCAGCTTTGTAACATGAAGAAAACAAAACCGAAGTATGTTCTCCATAGGGTAAAAATACTAACCAGATTTATTTAAAGTGGTAAGCTCTGTATTGATATAACTAAGAGTAGAAAGAGATTTTCACATGGCAGTCTTTAGAACTCATCACTTTAACCAATGAAGTATCTTATCACCTGAGTATTCTGTGCATTTTAACTTTTCTGATACGTGCATATTCACAAGAAAAATCAAAGCAAAGAGTTTTTTTTAAGAAGCTTTTCATTGTAACTTGGAAAAAAATAGAAGAAAAATATAAGGTTTCTTTGAAAGGAGTAAATATGACATATAAAAGAGAAATGGAGAGCTCCTCTAAACAATATCTTAAATATTTTCTCTTATTTAGCGAGTGATCATGCTAATGGTACAAAACATGGGTGATTATGTTACAGGGATAACAATGCTAAATATTAGAGAAATTATCACTCACTATCCATGCATATAAAACAGAAATATGCTCATAAGCTTGCTTTTTGCTTTTATAATTCTTCATTTTCTAATGAGGCTACATGGTTTAGGAAAAAAAATACTGATCTCTTAACTCTGTTTAGCTCTCAATTGGATGTCTTGACACTTAAAAAGAAAGCAGTGGGGAGTGGGGGTAGGGGAGAAATGGAAGGAAGAGAGAAAGAAAGGGAAAGGCTAGGACGAAATTCTCCCTTTCAACTCTGAAACTACAAATTTCCTCTTAATAATTTACATCAACATAAAGTATCCAACTCTAAGTTATTTTTGTTAATAGAAGAAAAATGGGCCCTGAAACACAACAACAGGAGCAACAAAAACCAGGTTTTTTTTTTTTCCAAAGTTGAAGAGTCTTGCTTTAGGCATCATTTTATTCTTCAACAACTAGTTATAAAGCATTCACTGTGTGTGTGCTAGTCACTCTGTCAGATAGTGGAGATAACCAGTGAATACATTAAACAGAGTTCATACCTTCTCTGAGCTCACTGTTGGATGGAGACTAGAAAAAGGTAAATAGTTATAACACTATATGGTAAGTGCAATGATGGAGGAGGTACAGGGAGATATTGGAGCATCTATGGGAGGCACCTCGGTTGATTTAAGAGTGGGAGAAGTTATCTTGTAAAAAAGATCTGAGCCATGATCTAAAAGTGGTTCGAGTTAACTCAGCATGTAGTCAGAAGATGCCACAGACAGGAAGAGAAGAATATTTCAAACAGGATATAACAGCATATGTATAGAACTAATGGAGATAGAGAATGTGAGGTTGGGTTGATGCTGAGGCTAAAGAAGAAAACAAGGTCCAAAACACCAGTGGCCTTGTACATGGTATTAAGTTGTGTAGTCTTCATGATGTTGTAAGCAGGAGAGCAGCATAATTCAGATTGGCAAGAAAACTCACTCTTACTGAAATATGGAAAAGGGTTGGAGATGGCTAATCCTGGAGGCAGAGAGAACATTTTTCAGGAAGTTAACGATATTTTGGTGAAAAATGTTTGGTCATATTTATTCTGCTGTCTTGAAATTTCAAAATTTTCATCAAAAGACAAAAAAAAATTAGAAACTTTGCTTACCAAGTTCCAGAATCCTATCTCTCCAAACATCTTTGTCACTCTACAAGTACCCCTACCTTTGCATGTCTACTGAACCTCAAGATCACCTGGTCTATGCACAAAGGTAACACTAAAACAGCTCAAAAATCAGCAAATAGGAAAGGGAAACTGAGCTATGTTAAACTAATAAAAAATAAATACATCATTTGTATCGATCTTTCTTCAGATGCCATTATCTAGTATAATTACAAAATGACACCCACAAAAAAGTGCTTTATTCTCTCTAAAGGGTCTTGATGTCTTCTTTATGAAGACTTCTTCATGACTTCTTCACCAAGTGTGGGGAATTAAAGAAGGGAGGCTGGTGAATGATACAATGTAGAGCAAATCTGGCAGTGAAGAATATATCCATCTCTTAGTTTCAAAGAGCTTGATTTGGATTACCTCATTCAATTTCCATCAAAGGCTATTCTTTCTTTTGACTGTCACTAACCAACAGCAGCAAGAAAGAAGAAGAAGCTTATTATATTAAAACAGTGGTGGTGGGAAGGGATTTTTTTTTCTCTTGGTCTTAACTGGCATCACTAGTCCCTTGGCATGTCTGGTCATAGAACCCATTGCTGTTACCTCATATTCAAGTCTATGGCTCATAGATTCATCTGTTCTCTCTTCCCAGTACTGCAGATACTGGGACTTATCTGACTTGATACCTTCCATTTCTTGCTGGTTCCACATATCCTTCTTAGGCTCAGCTGCTTTCCCAGTGGCCTCTGTATGCAGTTACCTTGCACCTTCAGAAGAGTCATGACCCACTACTATCTGCTCAGTTATCACCCAACTGGAACTATGCTGACTCCAGGCTTCTCTGAGATGCTTGTAGACTATATCCATGCACGAAATTCACGATTTTCTTGGACTTTCCCCTTACTTGTCTGGATGTTGCTTATCCCAACTCCTTCAAAACTAACACACTGTCATCTGACCTCTTTGACTTCTTCATTTTTCTTAATAACAGAGGCTTCTCACTTCCTCTTGCTGTCAGAGGCTTCCCATGGGTCTTCAATTGAGTTCTCTTCATCTATTTCTAGTATTTCTCTGAGTCTACCTCTTAAGGATACTTTTGAGATTAGAAGACCCCTTTCTCTCAGGTAGGAAAACCCAATTCTCCAGACTTGCTCTTGATTTCAAAGAACAATTGTGGAAATCAGAAGCTCAACACTGGCTTTTTTTTTAAAGCACATAATGCCATAATGTAATCTGCTGTAATGATCCTAATTGTTGGAGCAAATTGTCTGCTTCCAACTGACCAGGAAACAGGTCAGATGACAAAAAGAAAATCAGAACAAAAAAAGATGAATATACTTCAGTAAATATAACTTTGGATATGCTTTGGAAATTCATATGAGATTTCCTGTCAAGAGGGTGATACTCTTCCTCCCTCTGGGTATGTCGAAGAGTTCTGGTACTGGCTGGAGCCAAATGCATAACTATAAATTTATGTGATGTTGAACTTATAAAAACATCATCACACACTTTTTTTCAATCTAATACTTTAGAATCCACCTAAAAAATTTAGTAGACTTCTTTGCACATAGATTTTTATATTTTGTTATGTTGAAATCAATGAAATATTCAGTTATCCACTCTGTTCCTTGTTAGTAAAACTAGTGTAATATTTGGCAAGAGATGCAGGAAATCATCATTTCCCTCTCTCATGGCTCACACAACTTTTGGTTATCCCCTATTTTGAATAAATAGTAGAGTACTATGTACATACACCAGACTTATACTTTTTTTTTTAAAGATTTTTATTTATTTGTCAGAGAGAGAGAGGGAGAGAGAGAGAGAGCACAGGCAGACAGAGTGGCAGGCAGAGGCAGAGGGAGAAGCAGGCTCCCTGCCGAGCAAGGAGCCCGATGTGGGACTCGATCCCAGGACGCTGGGATCATGACCTGAGCCGAAGGCAGCCGCTTAACCAACTGAGCCACCCAGGCATCCCCAGACTTATACTTTTAAGGATATTTAGCTTCTATATACTTCTTATGTCCAGTTTCATAGACTTAGCTCCTCATTTCTGAGTGGGGAGGCAAATATTTCAAAGTAAATTGGAAGTTCATCTTAAGTTTTTGCTGAGAAAATGAGACTCTCATCTATGTGTGTCTAGCACTGGTTCCACAGTGCTAGAGGTGACAAATGCATGGCTATAAAAAATATGTGATAGTGGGCACCTAACATCATCATATATTTGTTTTCAATCTAATTTCTGTTTTTGAAATAAATGTGGATTTTGAAGGAAATATTTTATGATTCACATGAGGAACACTTCTCAAGTGTCTGCATTAAATTGGCTGGTGGTTTGAAATGAATCATCTTCAAATGTTTTCTTAAAAACTACTTACAACTAATTTTTATTATTCTATGCTCTGTGATAATTAATAACTCATGTCCATATCTCTCTTTTTTCCCCATATATCTTTTTACCAATGAATTAGAACATCCAAAACCTCAAAACAATTATATAAAGTTATGTACAGGGTACATTCTTCTCTACTGGGTCACCTTAAATTTATAATCATTTCAGTTTGTTCAACAGTGTATATGGCATAAGGGGAGATATTAATATGGTTTGGCATATATAGATCCATGACTGTGTGTACATTTTAATGAAGCAAGGAGTGATTGTCATACAATTAAAATAAATCAACCAGTTGTTCATTAAGACAAAATATACACTCAGCTGTTGTCTAATAGGACTGGTAATACACTATTTTGGTTATTCACATTGATAAAGTAAAAAGTTTGTTATTTTTAATTTTTATTTTATTTTTTTTTATAAACATATTTTTATCCCCAGGGGTACATGAAAAGTTTGTTATTTTTATACAAACATTAACAATGTTCATTTGAAATTTGATGCACTTAACATTAAACTGAAAAAGCATGTAACCTAATTGTTAGTAACAAAGTATTTCAGATTAGTATCGTTTAGTATCATGCACTGGTTTCACTACTAGGAGTATAATTTAATATATTGGAAATATGCAAATATACTTATTTAGTGAATAAAATAAGTGCCTGATGGGTATAAGGAATTGTGATAGGCCTTTGGAGACACAAAAATAAAAGCTGAACAGATTTCTTGCTTTTAAGTTCCAGGTTATAGAAGCCAGATATTATTTGAATCTTAAACATACTTCTTTTGATTCAATTAGCTACATTTGAAATGCAGCTGAAACTAGAAAGTTTGATTGGATTACCTGGCCAGGAAAATGTTCCTTTAACACTAAATATATCATTTTTATTTTTGTTTACACACTGTTTTCAGTTTTTAAATTAAATGTGTTTCCATATTCAGATTTATAAACTTAAATGGGAAGCTTCATATTTGTCTATAAAAATTTGCTGGTTTTTGTAAATATCTGATTTTGATAACTGGTGTTTTCTAATTTTACATTTAACTATTTAATGAATGAAGAAAAAACATAGTAAATGGCCATGGGTGTCAGTGCAATGGGAGACTCTATTCCCTAGTGTCAGAGTTACTATAACAAACTAAAAAGTACATATATCACTCTACCTACTTTTAAAAATGGTAACTTATTTAAATGGCAGGATGTTAATTTTACCTAATCAGATGAAGTCCCATTTTCTCTTGTAAGTGATCTACTTCAATTATTATAGACCAGTGATTAACATGCATTCAGTAAATACAACCATTTATTTTAGTTGTCATTTATTTGAGTAGCTACAATACACCAGGCCTTGTAATAGGGAGGATCCTTACATATATTATCTCTAGCTCTTACTATACTCTTTGTAAGCTAAATATTATGAGTTCCATTTTACAGAAGAGGAAATTGAGGTTCAAAACTATTTCTTGCACCATTGCTCTTGCAAAAAGAGCATATTTTATTTTGTCTGTCATATTTTTATCTGTCATATTTTTAAAATTATATTATTTTTCCTGGCATACATATTAAATTTTCTGTAATGGTTTATATTTGAGAAATGAGGAAACTTAATAAATGTGCTGCCTGTTTAAACCTCCTCAAGATGAATCATTTTTACATTTTTTTAAAAGATTTTGTTTTAATGACAGTATAGTTCACAGAGAGTGTTATACTAGTTACAGGTGCACAGTATAGTGATTTAACACTATATATCACTCACTGATCATCATGATAAATGTTCTCTTAATCCCCATCATTTATTTAAACCCATTCCCCCCCACCCACCTCCCTTATAATGTCAGTTTGTTCTCCATAGTTAAAAGTCTGTTTCTTGGTTTGCCTTTCTCTTTTTCCCCCTATGCTCCTTTGTTTTATTTCTTAAATTCCACATATGAGCGAAATCATATTGTATTTGTCTTTCTATGATTGACCAATTTCTCTTAGCATGATACTCTCTAGCTCCACTCATGTTGCTGCAAATGGCAAGAATTCATTCTCTTTTATGTCTGAATAATATTTCAGTGTATACCATCTCTTCTTTATCCATGCATCAGTCGATGGATACTTGGTCCTTTTCCTCAGTTTGGCTATTGTAGATAATGCTGCTATAAACCCCTCACACCTGTCAGAATGACTAAAATCAATAATACAAGAAACAACAGGCGTTTGGGAGGATGTGGAGAAAGGGGAACCCTCCTGCACTGTTTGTGAGAATGCAAACTGGTGCATCCACTCTGGAAAACAGTATGGACGTTCCTAAAATAGTTAAAAATAGAACTACCCTATGATCCAGTAATCAGACTACTAGGTATTTGCCCAAAGAATACAAAAACACAAATTCATTGTAGTTTTGATGTGCATTTCCCTTATGAGAGATATTGAGCATTTACAAATACCTTCTTCCATTCCATAGGTTGTCTTTTAGCTTTGTTAGTTGTTTCCTTTGCTGTAGAGAAGCTTTTTATTTTGAGGTAGTCCCAATAGTTTATATTTGATTTTGGTTTCCATACCTCAGGAGACATATCTAGAAAGATATTACATACAGTTGGTATCAGAGAAATTACTGCCTATGCTCTCTTCTAGGATTTTTATGGTTTCAGGTCTCACATTTAGGTCTTTAATCCATTTTGAATTTATTTTTGTGAAACTGTAAGAAAATGGTCCAGTTTCTTTCTTTTGCATGATGCTGTCCAGTTTTCCCAACACCATTTGTCTCTTTTTCCCATTGAATACTCTTTTCTGCTTTGTTGAAGATTAATTGACTATATAATTGTGTATTTATTTCTGGATTTTCTATTCTGTACCATTGATCTATGTGTCTATTTTTGTGCCAGGACATATTTTTTTGATCACTATAGCTTTGTAATATAAGCTGAAATCTTGTATTCCTTTTTTTTCCCCTTTTTCCCCTTTTCAACACTGTTTTGGCTATATGGAATCTTTTGTGGTTCTATACAAATTTTATGATTGTTCTAGTTCTGTGAAAATATTTTTGGTATTTTGATAGAGAATGCATTAAATATATAGATTGCTTTGGGTAATGGAGGCATTTTAACAAAATTTGTCCTTCCAATCCTAGGCCATGGTATGTCTTTCCATTTCTTTTTATCTTGAGTTCCTTTCACCGATGTTTTAGAGTGTTCAGATTAGAGGTTTTTCACCTCTTTGGTTAAGTTTGTTACTAAGTATCATTATTTTTGGTGAAATTGTAAATGGAATTATTTTCTTTTTTTTTCAGTCTTTAGCGAATTTTTTTTTCATTAGCAGTACTTTTATTTAAATACTTTACTAAAGATCCTAGATGGTGCAATAAAATAAGTAAATAGAGCACAGATTACAAAGGAACAAATAAAGCCATCTTAATTTACAAATGACATGATTGTGTACATATAAGAAATCTATTTTTTTTATTTCTTTTCAGCGTTACAGAGTTCATAGTTTTACGAATTTTTATTTCTTTTCATTTCTTGAATATTTCTAATTTCTTTTTTTTAATTTTTTTTAAAATTTCTTTTCAGCGTAACAGAATTAATAGTTTTTGCACCACACCCAGTGCTCCATGCAAAGCATGCCCTCCATAATACCCACCACCTGGCTCTCCCAACCTCCCACCCCCCGCCCCTTCAAAACTCTCAGGTTGTTTTTCAGAGTCCATAGTCTCCTTCTGCTGGTTTGGGGTTTTATTTGTTCTTTTTGCAGATCCTTTAGTTGTAAGGTTGATGGTTTATTTGAAATGTTTTTTGCTTCTTGAGATAGACCTGTATTGCCATAAATTTCCCTTCTAGAATCACTTTTGCTGCATCCCAAAGATTTTGGACAGTAGTGTTTTCATTTATTTGTTTCTATGTAATTTTTAATTTCTTTTTTGATTTCTTGGGTGATCCTTTTGTTGTTTAGTGACATGTTATTTAACCTCCATGTATTTGTGCTCTTTCCAGATTTTTTTCTTGAGACTGGTTTCTAGTTTCATAGTGTTATGGTCAGAAAAAATGCATGGTATGACTTTGATCTTTTTGAATTTGTTGAGACTTATTTGTGGCCTAGTATGTGATCTATTCTGGAGAATGTTTCATATGCACTTGAAAAGGATGTGTATTCTGCTCTTTTAGGATGGAATGTTCTGAATATATCTGTTAAATCCATCTGGTCCAGTGTGTCATTCAAAGCCACTGTTTCCTTGTTTATTTTCTGTTTGTATGATCTGTCCATTGATGTAAGTGGGGTGTTAATGTCCCCCTACTTTAATTGTATTATCAATTAGTTCCTTTATGTTCACTAGTAAATATTTAATGTATTTGAGTCCTCCCATGTTGGGCATATAAATATTTACAATGTTATACCTTTCTGATGGATTGTCCCTTTCTTTATCTCTTGTTACATTGTTTAAAGTCCATTTTGTCCAATATAACTATTGCTACCCTAGCTTTCTTTTGACATCCATTTTTGGATAGTTGTTTTTCTATCCCTCACTTTCAGTCTGCAGATTTATTTAGGTCTGAAATGACTCTCTTCCAGAGAACATATAGTGACTTTTGTTTTTTAATTCATTCCCACACCCCACGTCTTTTGATTGGAGCACTTAGTTCATTCCCATTCCAAGTAATTATTAATAGGTATTTATTTATTGACATATTGTTACTTGTTTTGTGGTAGTTTTTGTAGTTTTCTCTTTATCTTTCTCTTATCTTTCAAGGTTTGTTGGCTCTCTTTAGTGTTATACTTGGATCTTTTTCTCTTTATTCTTTGCATATCTATTACTCTTTATTGAATTGTGATTACCATATGTTTGTAATAGGTTTGTATATAACATCTTCTGCAAATGTAGTATATATGAATGAAGTCAATGGTCACTTAAGTTTGAACCCATTCTTTACTCCCTACCCTCTACATTTTAGGTATGTGGTATCATATTTTACATCCTTTTATTTTATGAATCCCTTGACTGATTTTTACAGATATATTTATTTTTACTGCTTTTGTGTTTCCTACTTTCCATACTCCCACTTACAGTCTATCCTTTCCACTCAAAGAATCCCCTTTAATATTCCTTGTTGGGTGGGTGTAGTGCTCAAGAACTTCTTTAGGATTTTGTTTTTTGGGTTTTGGTGGGGTTTTTTGTTGTTGTTTGTTTGTTTGTTTTCTTTTTTGTTTTGTCTGAGGAGCTCTTTATCTCCTTTTATTCCAAATGAGAGCTTAGCTGGATATAGTATACTTGGCTGCAGAGTTTTCCCTTTTAGCACTTTGAATATATTATGCCAGTCCTTTCTGGCCTGCAAAATTAATGTTGAAAAATCCACTGATAGCCTTAGGGACTTTCCCTTGTATATAACTGTCTTCTTTTGTATTGCTGCTTTTAATTTTTTTTTCTTTATCACTACTTTTTTTTGGTTTAATTACTATGTGTCTTGGTGTGGACCTCTTTAGGTTAATGTTGTTGGGGAATCTCTGTGCCTCTTGGATCTTGATGTCTGTTTCCTTCCCCTGATTAGGGAAGTTTTCAGCTACTATTTTTTTACATAGACTTTTGTCCCCCTTTTCCCTCTTCTCTCCTTCTAGTATCCCTATAATGTGAATGTTATTACACTTGATGGAATCACTGAGTTCCCTAAATCTATTCTTGTTTTGCATAATTCTTTTATTCTCTTACTTGCTTAGCTTGATTACTTTCCATTACTCTGTCTTCCAGATCACGAATTCATTTCTCTGCTTCATTTAGCCTTCTACTTACTCCATCTAGTGTATTTTTAATTTCCATTATTATGTTCTTAATCTCTGATTTGTTCTTTTGCATTCTGTTAAGGATCTTAGTGATGTCTTCCACTGTTTTCTCAAGTCCAGTCAGTATCTTTGTGATCATTACTCTGAATTCTCTTTCAAACATATTACTTATCTCTGGATCCCTTGGCTCTCTAGAGCACTGGGACTTTGTCCTGTTCTTTCATTTGGGACATATTTTTTTATCTCCTTATTTTGCCTTTTGTGTCTGTTTCTCTATGTTAGGAAAGTCAGCTGTCTCTTGCTCTTGAAACTCATGGGTAGGGCATGCAATTTTAACAAGGTTTTGCTGGTCCTCTTCCATAGGGGATGCACAGCAGCCACCCAGAACTAGTGGGCCTGGGCAACTCTGCAAAATGCATGAAGGCATGTGCATAGTGCCACAAGGTGTATGCAACATTCTTTTGCCATTGTGGACACACAGCTGATGCAGAGACCAAGGCATGCCAGGGCCAGTCCACAAAGCATATGTGTGGCTGGGGTGCAAATCTAACATAAGTGCACATTTTCTTTGCAGGAGATCTGGAGATGCAAACCCACGTGTGTAAGTTACCTAGAAAAAAGGTAGCTAAGTACCTTTCACAAAAGACAACAAAAATTATCAATTCAGCCTAAAATATAAAGGAGAGAGACTGGAAGGATGAAGGAAAAAATTTCAGTTAAAACTGTACCCTGTCAATTATCATATGGTTTCACTTATTTGCGGAGCATAACAAATAACACGGAAGACATGGGGAGATGGAGAGGAGAAGGGAGTTGAGGGAAATTGGGGGGGAGATGAACCATGAGAGACTATGGACTCTGAAAAATAACCTGAGGGTTTTGAAGGGGAGGGGGGTGGGAGGTTGGGGGAGCCTGGTGATGGGTATTGTGGAGGGCATGCATTGCATGGAGCACTGGGTGTGGTGTAAAACTATGAATTCTGTTACACTGAAAAGAAATTAAAAAAAAAAAAACTGTACCCTGATACTTCTTGCTGAGCTAGAGTGAGTTACCTAACCTCTCTGAACTTCATTTTTCCTACATGAAAGATGAAGGAACATGATATATATATGTATATATATACATACACACATCTCAAAAATTTGGGAAATCTGGACAACAGTTGTTTAAGTTTTAATAGATTTTTATTTAATTCAGTCAATAAATTCTTAGTAATTATTATCTCTGTTTAACCTCTGTTTAACTTAGTATTTCCACTCAATTTCTGAAAAATTTCATCTCTCTTTATTTTCTACACATTTGCTAATAGTCTAAAGGAATTTATGGTACTTACAAAAATTTCACAACATGACAACCCCAAATTTACTCATTTAATTTTAAAATTGGATAGCTATAGTATTTAACATGAATGAATCTTATAATAGTAAAACTTTGATATGTGATACTTTAAAAATCTAATGTATATTTCCTGTAAAAAACCTTATCATATTTTTCTGTACTCTACTTTCAGTAAGTTTTAATTATATTTTAAAAAGCATTTTTTGTTTGATATGCAAAACCAAATTTTCCTTTTTCTTTCCGTCTCCTCTCTACCTATTCCTTTTAATAAAACTTTGCTTCTGAAAAACAAATCATTTTTCCATTATACTTTCTTAAGACTGACTTTGACATTACAATTCAAAGTGTCAATGTGCATTTTAATTCTTCTTAGCTATATTCAAACAATTCCTTTGTTTTAACTGCTCAAAATAATAAGCCACTTCAAATCATACTTCAAGGATTTACTATTCAAACAAAAATATGGAAGCTTATTTTATCAATTGAATCAAACAATTGTAAAATAATTTCAACTGAATATTTTAACAGAACACATGTGAAATGTAAAATTACCCATTTAAAAATCAAAAATCTTCAGAATATGTATGCTAAAATAATAGCGTCTTCTGTATTAATTTGGAAGTCATGTTTTTATCTGTTCTTTGAATCAGTATATTTTTCTACATGGAATTTTTTAATGAAATGAGAATATGCACCTTTAGAAGATGTATGAATCAGTTCATCCTGTAATAAATAGTAATTTATCATTTAAAACATTACTCTTATAATGCAGTGTCAGTGCTGATATATTTTATTTATTCTTGTGTATCAAATTAATTAAAATCACCATATTCCAAGCACCAGAATCTAGTATTGAAGTTCCTAGTAAATACCCAGATATGTGTTGCTTATGTTATACATGTATTCCTTTTTTCCTTTCTCTCATTATACTGTTTAAGATCATTTAAAATAGGGGCGCCTGGGTGGCTCAGTCGTTAACTGCATCTGCCTTCGGCTCAGGTCATGATCTCAGGGTCCTGGGATTGAGCCCTGCATTGGGCTCTCAGCTCAGCGGGAAGCCTGCTTCTCCCTCTTCCACTCCCCCTGCTTGTGTTCCCTCTCTCACTGTGTCTCTCTCTGTCAAATAAATAAAATCTTTAAAAAAAGAGATCATTTAAAATAAAAATAAAGCCAGAGAGTCATGGGACATTAGAGTTACATAGGTCTCTAAGGATCATTTGGTCCATGGCCTCTTTAACAATTGTCCACGGACAAGATTGGAGGGAGCTTAAGTCTCAACAGTCTGTGTATACTTTAGAGTCTGCACATACATGGTTTTTTAAATTGCTTTCATTAACTTCTCAGAAGGGTCAGCAATGAAAACCATATTAACAAAGAAATTAATTCCACCATCTCATTTTGCAAATAGATAATCTGAGATTTAAGAGAGTTTGTGACTCATCCAAAAGGAGTTGCATGTAGGAGTTGGAGCCAGGCACTGATTTGCAGGTCAACCAAAAAATGTTACTGATTTGGTAGAGCCCCCAACAGATGTCGGTTTTCAGTTGACAAAAAGGTTGGTAAATTGCAGGTTCCTCTTAATTTTGTTCACATGGACAGTTTGTCCATGTGAACAATGTGAGAATGGCCAAAATTTACAAGACAGTAAACAAGTGTTGGAGAGGATGTATAAAAAGGGGAACCCTCTTATACTTTTGGTGGGAATGTAAGTTGGTGCAGCCACTTTGAGAAACAGTGTGGAGATTCCTTAAGAAATTAAAAATAGAGCTACCCTATGACCCTGCAATTGCACTACTATTTACCCCAAAGATATAGATGTAGTGAAAAGAAGGGCCATATGTACCCCAATGTTCAAAGCAGCAATGACCACAATCACCAAACTGTGGAAAGAGCCAAAATGCCCTTCAACAGACAAATGGATAAAGGAGATATGGTCCATATATATAGTGGAATATTATGCCTCCATCAGAAAGGATGAATACCCAACTTTTGTACCAACATGGACAGGACTGGAGGAGATTATGCTGAGTGAAATAAGTCAAGCAGAGAAAGTCAATTATCATATTGTTTCACTTACTTGTGGAGCATAAGGATTAACATGGAGGACATTAGGAGATGGAAAGGAAAAGTGAATAAGGTAAAATTGGAGAGGGAGACAAACCATGAGAGACTGTGGACTCTAAGAAACAAACTGAAGGTTTTGGAGGGGAGGGAAGGTGGAATGTTCGGTGAGCCTAGTGGTGGGTATTAAGGAAGGCATGTATTGCATGGAGCACTAGGTGTGGTGCATAAACAATGATGAAATAAATAAAATTTTAAAAATTTTAAAAAATACTACCATGAAATAATAAGTTGTTCACATAGAATGAAGTAGTGAATTTAACTTTCCATTGCAATTAGTACTATGATGTTATTATGCTACAACTATAATGTAATTATAATTTATTATAATTTAATATATAATTTAATTATAATTATAATTATATTATGATTTAATATATAATTAGACATTTTATGCCTTAAATATGGATTTATAAAAAATTGGAATGAATTTCTCATATTTCTGAAAATAAATAGAGTTGTTTAGGGACAAAATTTACTTCTGATCCTTCTTTTTTCTCAGTCAAAATAAATGATAGTTCTATTTTTGATTTTTTGAGGAAACTCCATACTATTTTTCACAGTGGTTATACCAGTTTGCATACCCACCAACAGTGCATGAGGGTTCCTTTTTCTCCACATACTTGTCAACATCTGCTGCTTCTTGTGTGTGTTTGTTGTTGCTGTTGTTTGTCCATTCTACAGGTGTGAAGTGATATCTCATTGTAGTTTTGATTTGCATTTGCCTGATGATAAGTGACACTGAGGAACTTTCAATGGGTCAGTTGGCCATCTGGATGTCTTCTTTGGAGAAATGTCTGTTCATGTCTTCTGCACATTTTTAAACTATATTATTTGTTTTTTGGGTGTAAAGTTGTATAAGTTCTTTACATACTTTGGATATTAACCCTCTATCAGATATGTCATTTGCAAATAACTTCACCCCCCCCAAATACAAATTCAAAGGGCTACATGCACCCTATCAATAGCCAAATTATGAAAGGAGCGTAAGTATCCATCAATAGGTGAATGGAGAAAGAAGACATATATAAAAGAATATTATTCAGCCATAAAAAAGAATGAAATCTTGCCATTTGCAACAATAGGGATGGAGCTCTCTAGAGAGTATAATGCTAAGCAAAATAAGTTGGTAATAGAAAGACAAACACCATGTGATTTCACTCCTATGTGGAATTTGAGAAACAAAACAAATGTGCAAAGGGGGAAAAAAGAGAGAGAGACAAAACAAGAAATAGACTCTTAACTATTCAGAACAAACTGATGGTTACCAGAAGGGAAGGGAGTGATGGGTGAAATAGGTCATGGGGATTAAGGAGGGCACTTGTTGTGATGAGGACTGCATGCTGTATGGAAGTGTGCACTATATTGCACACTTGTAGCACTGTATGTTAACTATACTGGGGCTAAAAGAAAAACTTAATAATGATAGAAATAGGCATTTCTGGTCCATTGATAATGTTAACTTACTCACCAGTAAAGGTGTAAAATCTTTTACTTTCTTATACTTTGGGATAAAGGGAAGAGAAATAGAAACAAAAGTCAGAACAAAGTTTAATCAATGGTTTATCAGCTTTGGAACCTTGCATCTTTTCTATATCTATCATCACTAATTTGTACAAAGCTCAGTGGGATGATTCCAATATAAATTAATAGAGGAAAATATCTTTATAATATACATTTTGTTTTGAAATATTTCAAAGCATGACTTAGTAAGCCTGGAAGCAGAATGAAACTATATTGTCTTCCAAAAGTCACCATGATGGGGAAAAAAAGAGATTTAGGTTATCATCTAAATGCTTGCTTCAGTCAGTTATCATTAAAATAGATTTCTATTTTAATTAATGAAGAACTAAATTGACTTAAAACAATTGGGGAGGGAATGAAATAAAATACACTTCTTCAGAACAAATAAGGACCAAAAATGACAGGAAGGAATGTTCCTCCCTGTTCCCTAAGGCATTAACAAATATGTATTAAGCTCCTATTATGTGTCATTTAAGAATTTAAAATGTTACCTAAATAGAAGGTAATATCTACTCACAATTAAATTATGGTCTTATTAGAGATGAAAGATTTTGCACACACGAGAAAAATTCAAGGAAATTTAAGCCATAATGAAAATAAGTCTTAAATCACAGGCTTTAATTCCAGTGTTAAGAGTTCATAATGGAGACAGGATAGTGTAGACCAAAGGAACATAGTCTGGAGCAGTCTGTTGTAGTTGGACAGGTTGGCTGAAAAGAAAATAGTCAAAGTTACTGCATGACTCATAGTTGCAAACTTTTTCAAAGTCTTTGGGGGAGCAAAGACAATGTAAACATCAATAAAAATAGAAAAAGTACTTACATACCTTTTTGAGAACTTCATATTTTAAAAACTGCAATGAAGTTAATTTAGCTAGAAGGAATGGCTTAAGACATTTCCCTTAAATAGGAAAACTACCATCATTTGACCACATCATTAAAAGATGTTGAATAAGAAAAATAGGAAAGATTATTGAATGAGAAAAGAAAATCTAGAATTTGAAAAAAATTAAATGTGTAATATCACATTAAAAATGTCACAGTAAATAAATCTTGTCCCTGTAGTCATCTGAAAAGACATTTCATTTAGGACTTAATAGGTAGCTCTTTCTCCAAACTCTGTTGCTGCTATTACGACTTGTGTTTCTTTTTCAAATAAAAATGTCAACATCCAAGGAACTCAAACATAGCAGCAACGTACATCAACATAGTACAACCCACTTTAATAGGGCAGCCTACACACACACACACACACACAGAGAGAGAGAGAGAGAGAGAGAGAGAGAACCAGACCAGAGTTCTTGAAAGCCTCAGAGAGTACTCATTTGGTGGGGGAGGTAGTCCCATAGCAATTTGTGGTTCCTTGTAAGGTCATACTGGATTCACTGCCAGGAACAGCAATTGAAAGAAAATGTAACAAATCAGCTTCTCAATTAAGATAACAAAGGCTTCAGCTTCCTATGTACAGTACTTTTGCAACTGCTCTATGTTCTAGCTCTGAAGGTCAATAAGCATTCCCATGAATCTGCATACTTGTATCAAAAGTACAAGGTGAACTTTGGCAAAGGAGGTGGCTCTGTGTTAGCTGGGCTTTTTAGATTGTTACTGTAAACACAACAAAAAGCTAGCTGATTCCACATTCTATTGTTCAGGAATTAAAGAACATATTTATAAATGGCATCCAAAACTCAGAAGTGACCCCAGAGAGTTTTGAAAGTAGAGATTTATCTTTTGCACACTGAAAACTGCACTTAGTTTTCTCTCATTCTTTCTTAGGGCATCTTCCACATGTCTACCAGCTACTTCTGAACTCAATTAGCCTCAGGCTGCCCTGGCCTCCCCCACTCCAGCTGTTTGCTGCATACATAGGTATACATAGGTATACCTGTCTGTGCTCTCTCCCCATGAATCCATTCTCTGGGATTTGCCTCATTAGGAAGTTGCTGACCAGTCAGAATTCACCTTCCTATGGCATCTGTTTGTTAAAGGGAAGAATGCTTCATCCAGAGGAAATGGTGAGATTTCTCTTATCAGCTACAGGCCTTTTAGGGACAAATTTTTGGAGAGTAAGATCTTAGAATTTAGGTGAATAAAAAAGTATTTTTAAAAGAGTCATTTATTCTGTATATGATGGTATCTATGACTGAAATAGTTTGAGAACAAATGAAGTTTAATGCTTCTCCAATTACAGCTATGAAAGAAGATAAAGCTATGAAGGAAGATACAAACATTTTCCAGTGAAACTCAAAGTATTGTATATATCAATGCACCTGGATCCATAAGTGGCCCCTGATAACACTTCTACATAAATTTGCATTTATTCTTTTAGGATCTGTTTGAGTTCTGGCAAGACAAATGAGGCAGTAAATATATTTGAGACTCTACAATTCATGTTTATTGTTGGAAATGTCTAAACATCTTACAAATAACAGACTTTAGGGCAGCAAAGGGTTGGGACCATTCTGCTTGGCACTTTGAGTAAAGAACTTAAAACTTCAAGAAGTTTCAAAGGGCCGCAAATCAAACCTTGACTTTTACCCTTGAAAGGATTGTGGGTGTAATGAGTTGGGTGTTGGAAGGACTAATATAGCTCAGCATGAATTAGTATTCAGCAAACAGCACCTAGGTTCTGTCATCTTCTTTACTTATCCCTGGAGCTTTTGGTGAACTCTGATTTTTTTTTTCATTTTTCTTAAAGATAAAAAAGGGGTGTTTCAATTAGAAATAAGTTTTTTTTAAGTACCTTGATCCAGGTAATACTTGCATTCTGTTACAGAGAAAAAAATTTTAGTACATGCCAATTGTCCATATGACCAGGAAAATTGTACAAATGAGACATACCGAATTAGGTATAATTCTTAAATTTAAGACAGATAAAGAGAGATAACAACAACCTAATCAATTATAGAAATCTCTTAAGAGTGTCAGAATACTTATGCTCTCTATACTTTATGGTTGGCACTTAGTGTGTCCTCCTTTGATTTGCTATTCATCTTTCGGAATTTTTTCATCTTTTAAGGACTGAATCAAATCTCCTTTCTCATGATCATTTTCCTAATATTCTTAGTTAGAAATAATTTCACCTTCTTAAGAAGACCTTTTAAAATATGGCAGCCACAGAAAGTCAACACGAAAGACTAGGGAAACCTGGAGAGCTTTGTTGAAAACAATAGGTGCAAACATTCCTTAGTTCTACTTCTCCTAAACAACATCAATTCTTTATTAAAATATATAAAATATCTTTTAAGGTCTATGGAGAATTATTAGTAAATAAGATTCTTAGCTTAGTAAGAATTTTTAAAATTTAAGGAAATTTGAAGTCCAAATGTTTGAAGATATTCCTTTCTATTTCATACTATATCTTCTACTTATCTATTAACATTATATTTCCTATAGGATTATTGTTCCACTCATAACAAGGCTTTGATGTTTAAGGCATCATAAATAAAAATAAAATAGGTATTAAACTTTTTAATGAAATAGAAATAGTAATTCAACCTATGCCCCTAAATAATGTCTATGGAATCTTATGACATTAGAATAACAACTTAATTTAGCATACCTCTTTTTTTCCCATTTTTTCCAATGCTGCTGCTAGACTCTTTAAAAACTTTTTAAAAGTTTTTAAAACTCTTTAAAAAAGAGTTCAGCTGCAACTGAACTCTTTAAAAATTCTTATGTTTTGGGGGTGCCTGGGTGGCTCAATGATTAACTGCCTTTGGTTCAGGTCGTGATCCCAAGGTTCTGGGATCAAGCCCTTTATCAGGCTCCCTGCTAGTTGGGAAGCCTCCTTCTTCCTCCCTTACTCCCCCTGCTTGTGTTCCTTCTCTTGCTATCTCTCTCTGTCAAATAAATAAATAAAATCTTTTTAAAAATTCCTTATGTTTTTATTGATTCTAATTTGCAAAGCTTCTACAATCACTGTCTCATTGTGCATTATCTCATCTGGAAAAGCAGCTCAGATGAAAAGCAAGCATTATGACCACATTCAAAAGAAGCACAGAAAAATGAAGCTCAGAGAGATATTATGCCTCTCAAAGGGAAACTAGATGAGCTGAAGAAAGAATTGTGATCTTGACCTCTCTCCTGGTCCAATTCCCCCTCCTCCTCTAGCTCCATGTTTGCTTAAAAGTTATGGCCTCTTCCTTTTTAAAGTGGGTCAATTTGGAAAATAAGAATTCTCTATTCTGAAGTGTTGGGGAAACACTGGCTTCTAGTCAGGCTGTCTACTACAAAGATTTAACCCCTGTGAAACTGTTTTCCAGAATTTTCTTTAAAAAATGCAAAAAGCTTGAGACAGGTATATGTAGTAGTGTTGTTTTCCTCCAACATTAAATAAAAGTTTTGAAAGCCTGGTATTTGAAACTATGTTTTTTCATCCTTGCTGTATTTCCCAGCAGTCCTAGCAACATGGAAGATTCTCATTTGTCATTTTGATTCTGCACCTGAGAATGTACACCTATTATATTTATATTTTATAATGCATTTTTTTAGCCAAATCACATGATACAACCAAGAAGCCCAGTGCTCCATTAGCCTACTTCTGGCATATGATAAACAGGAAAATTATCAGTCTTGGTGGAAACTCTATTCCTTCACTAGGACTTAAAGAATCAATAAGAATCTATAACTTCCCATGAGAGTTACTGCTTCTGAAGAAAAATTAAAAGTCTTTTAAGAGTGTTGTACTTTCAGGGAACCTGGGTGGCTCAGTGGTTAAGCTTTTGCTTTTGGCTCAGGTCATGCTCTCAGGGTCCTTGGATGGAGCCCGATATAGCATTGGGCTCTCTGCTCAGCAGGGAGCCTGCTTCTCCCTCTCTCTCTGCCTGCTGCTCTGCCTACTTGTGATCTCTCTCTCTCTGTCAAATAAATAAATAAAATCTTAAAAAACAAAAAATCTTGTACTTTCTTGTTATTGCAGTTCCTTATGTCCACATCTGTAAAATTTAGGTGATACCTATTTTCCATGGTTCATATAAAGAACTAATAATAATAATGATACTATTAAATACTATTTAATGTAACACTAATAATATATGAGGAAACTTGTTAGTATTCCCATTTTACATGTCATGATATTGAGGTTTAGAAAATCAGGACTTTTTTTTCATTTCTTTTCAGCCTAACAGAATTCATAGTTTTACACCACACCCAGTGCTCCATGCAATGTGTGCCCTTCATAATACCCACCACCTGGCTCCCCCAACCTCCCACCCCCCGCCCCTTCAAAACCCTCAGGTTGTTTTTCATGAGAGACTATGGACTCTGAAAATCAGGATTTAAATCCAGAAAGTGCAACTTCAGAATTTAACCACTATTCTTTTTTTTTTCTTTAATATATTTTTTTATTTCTTTTCAGCGTAACAGAATTCATAGTTTTACACCACACCCAGTGCTCCATGCAATGCGTGCCCTCCATAATACCCACCACCAGGCTCCCCCAACCTCCCACCCACAGCCCCTTCAAAACCCTCAGGTTATTTTTCAGAGTCCATAGTCTCTCATGGTTCATCTCCCCCCCAATTTCCCTCAACACCCTTCTCCTCTCCATCTCCCCATGTCCTCCGTGTTATTTGTTATGCTCCGCAAATAAGTGAAACCATATGATAATTGACTCTCTCTGCTTGACTTATTTCACTCAGCATAATCTCTATTCTATCTGAACTCTAATTTAAAGTAAAACCCTCAATACAGGGGGGCCTTTGAAGAGGAAAAAACCCAAGCAGGAGAATTCTATGAAAATATAAAGATATAGATAGAAATGTAATATCTAGATATTAGATATCACATAGTATATAATATATAAATGTATAATGGATACATAATTTATAATAAGTATAATATATAAATATATAATGTAAAAATACATATATAAATATATGTGATAATGTAAATTATAATAGACATTAATACATAATATATAAAGGTATAATGCAAATTATAATAGATATATAGATAGATAATATATAGTAATATATGGATAACATATAGTAATATATAGATCATATATAGATATGACAGATATATAGATGCATAATATATGTGGGTATATAATGTGATATATAAAATATAGTGATATGTAGTATAAAATACTTATCCAGAAACAGAAAGTTTCTTTTTTTAATCTTTGCTTATTTTTTTAATAAGCTCTTCACCTATCATTTATAAGGAAAGAAATAAGCAGCTTACAGACAGTTTCTTCTGTTGAATTGGAAGTGGCCCAGAAATCTATGTATCTGAATGAAATTACCAAGAGATCAACTTGCATTAGGCTTAGAGCAGAGTCAGAACCCAACAGGTCTGATGTCTTCTTTTTTTTTTTTTTTCCAATTGCTACCATATAATTGTTCCAATCTACTCTGTAATAAAGAACTCCATACTATGAGGAATTTGAAATTTCCAATAGTTTATTATAATAGATTTAACCTATATTTCAAGAAGTGTTTGTCAAATTCTACCTCAGCATAGTATATGGCTTCTCTCGCTAGGATGAAGCAACAGCAGAGAAAACTCCCTCAAGATGATGCTCCAAAAACCAAAACAAAAATAGAGATCAGGACCAAAATGTTCAGACAACAGGATTTCAATGAAGTGTTTCCTATTCACAAAGACTTGACAATACTGACTACAATTGGTGCTATACCAGAGGATTTCAAACTAAAAGAACCTGGACAATGGGAGGGGAAAAAAAAAAAAGGTGTTTTTTGTTGTTGTTGTTGTTGTTGTTTTTCTGTTGCCCCTATAAACCGATTTTAGACGACTTCTTTTAAATGTTCATGATAAATGTTCATGTTCTTGGGGCACCCTGGTGGCTCAGTGGGTTAAGCCTTTGCCTTCGGCTCAGGTCATGATCTCAGGGTCCTGGGATAGGGCCCCGAATTGGGCTCTCTGCTCAGCAGGAAGCCTGCTTCCTCCTCTCTCTCTTTGCCTGCTTGTGATCTCTCTCTCTCTCTGTCAAATGAATAAATAAAATCTTTTTAAAAAATGTTCATGTTCTTGAACACTTCCTGGTCATATTCAATCATCCTTACTTCACACACAGACCCAATATTTCCTTTGCCCACTCATTGTTCCAGATGAAATAATGCAACTTCCTTTCCACACCTTTAGATTTGGCTGAGCTCTCCTGTTTGTTAGCAGCTGCCACACTCAAAACTCTGCCAGATTTTTTTTTAAAGTGGAACCTGTTTACTTGTAAGGTAAATGAGGAATTTGTGTTGTAGACAAGAACCTCAGATATTTGTTAAGAGTTTCCTCAGCCAACGGGACCTGTTCTTCAGCTAGAAGAAAAGAAAACTTGAAGACCTCCCCTAAAATTCACTGAAACTCCAAGATCACAAATCAGTACCCATGAGCTACATCTATGGTTATGTTGTTTGGTCCAACAACCTTTTAACTTTCTGAAATATTTGCCATAATTTTGAAAATAAGTTTTACACATGAACACTCACATTCCTGGCATCTCTTTAAAAACCAGGAAACCTAAGCCTACATCTTTTACATAATAACAATCAGTTGGAGCTTCAAAAGTCTGTGCCCTTCAGGGCCAGTACTGTGTAAATCATCACAGCTCTACCTTGCCTACTTCACACCTTTATATTACATTGATGAACTAGTAGGTATTCTAGCCTGAGACCCCTGCTAACCCATATTGTTTTGGCCACACCACTGCCCGATGCTTCTGTCCTTCATCTCTTCAATTTTCTTGGGGAGTCCTATAGGACAACTACATGATTTTAAAAATCTTCATAACACACTATAAGATGACTATTATCTCTATTTTTCTGATGGGGAAACTGAGGTTTACAGATAAGAATTGCACAAAATTGGGGCACCTGGGTGGCTCAGTCGTTAAGGGTCTGCCTTCAGCTCAGGTTATGATCCCAGGATCCTGAGATCAGCCCCACAACTAGCTCTCTGCTGGGCAGGAAGCCTGCTTCTCCCTCTCCCACTCCCCCTGCTTCTGTTCCCTCTCTCAGTGTCTCTCTCTCAAATAAATAAATAAAATCTTAAAAAAAAAGAATGCACAAAATTATACAACTTGGTCTATGGCTTAACCAGGATTCCAACCAAGTTTTCTGATTCCAAGCCCAGCCCTATTTCCATTAAACTATAATTCTTGTGAGCCAGTGAATCTGTAAGAACAAAATGTCCACAAGTATAAGCACACATATTGAAATACAATTTGCACTTACAATTAGCAAGTCAAAATGTTATATAAAGATAATGAGATATATTTCTTCCTTGATAATGAGGGAATTGATGTTCTGCACAACTGTAGACAGCAATATTGGATTGGAGCCTAGGATGTAGGTTTCAGACCCATCCATAACACTCATTCATTTCGTCACTCAAAAAAGTCTCAAAAAAGGCTCATTTCTATCTGGCCATAGGTGATGACATTCCATGGTCAGAGGCCTTCTACAGAGCCCCTCATCTCTGTCAGTCCACTTTCCTTCTATTTTCTCCTTGGCCTCTCTGTCTACAATTCTGTCTTGTCCATCTGAAGTTGAGCAGCCCTCTAGAAAGTGAGAGGAGGAGAGTACAAAGGAAGCATATATTGTATAGAATGCACTATTTCTAGTTGAACTGTATTGCTATGAGCTATTTGCTGCAATGATTAACTTTTTAAGCAGATTCATTGTATTCTCATAGAATTATAAACAAAATTTATTATGAACAAAACATTTATTTTTAATGTTAAAGTTTACAACTCTATAATACATAATTGGATGGGTGATTTCAGCCACTAAACATATGAATGGGAAGAAACACAGACTCAGTAAAGGTTTAAATGTAAATATTTATATACCATACATATAAATGTTAAGTCATATCTCACAAACATTAGAGCTTCTGGGTCCTTGAAAGACACACATGAAATTAGCAGTACTTAGCCACCATGTATGTTAAGGGTGTCCTTTCTATATGATTGCTATTGTTTAGTTCTGCAAATGGTTTGGTTTAATGAAATGATGGGGAGGCAGGACATTTCATTTGACTGACTGTGAAAGAGACTCTACTACAACACTTAACCAAATAATGGTTCTCATAAAACAGCAATTTGGAATTAACCCATCGTCCATGATGTCCTAAGCTCCTTCTTGCTTTTATTTTTATGGGCACAAAATGATTGTTCCACTTCCAGCCTCCCATCCATTTTCCAGGAAGAAAGAGTAAAAGGAAAAGCACAAGGAAGAAGGGGGTAGCAGTAGCACTTATTATAAAAACAAAAATTTCCCAGAAACTTCCTATTTATCACTTCTATTTATCTCAGTGGCAGAAACATGTCAGAAACTCCATATTGCAAAGGAGTCTGAGAAATAGACTTTTTCAACTATAGAGTTTTTCAAATCCACATTTCTATTATGGAAGAAGGGAGACCAAAGTTTGGATAGGCAACTTATACAGAGCACTTGCCCTGGGCCCATAGAATATGGTTTTATAGAGCTCCCAGTCTAGTGGACCACTAATAGTTAATGGATAGATGCAACTCAGGCACTCTTTCAGTGAAATTATAATGCAGGATACTAGGCAGGGGATAAGATCCAGAGTCTATTTCCTGAATGTAGCACACCCTAAAGCCATATATATACTCAGCCAGAGGACAGAGCTCTTCTTTACTTGTGAGGATTATACTAGCTAGTATAAGTAGCTAATCATACCTACTTCCAAATTGCTCTGTTGGAAGCTTTTGGCCTCATGGAAAGCTACTAGGGCAGCTCTTGGGCTCATAGCATTTATATCCCTTCTCCTGAGAATCACTGTTTCCAAGATCTGCAGGTCTGCAGAAACCATGTTAATTAATTAACATAAAAATTCAGCCACATGTAACAGAAAACAGAGATTTTAAAGAAACTGGATATTTCTCTTTCATATAATAAGCAGATGGTCTATAAGGATGGTAGTTCTGCTCCATGAAATCATGCAGGGACCCTGACTTCCATCTTGTGGCTCCATCTAATCTAGAGAGTATACTTACCTGCGTAGAGGTATAAAATGACCTATCTTCTAATCAGCAGGATGAAGGAATGGGAGAAAGTAAAAACTTGTCTCCTATCTTTAAGAACCAACAATGAAGTTGTATGCATTTATTTCTTACTTCATTGACTGAAACTTAGTCACATAGCCACACATAACACCACAGAGGCTAGGAAAGGTAATCTTTCTTTTCCAACTGCTATTTCCCTAGCTAAAAGTTAGGGTTTCTATTGCTGTGAGAGAAAGAATAAGATTAAGAACAATGGGTATTGTGGAGGGCACGCATTGCATGGAGCACTGGGTGTGGTGTAAAACTATGAACTCTGTTACGCTGAAAAGAAACAAAAAATAAAATAAAATAAAATAAAATAAAAAAAAAAAAAAAAAAAAGAACAATGGGAAACAACCAACAGTCTTCACTGCACTCAGCTATAAAGCAGAAGAAGTCAGGTATTTTCAAAGCTATGTTCTCATAATTATTATTTCAATTGTCTATCTCTACCTAACAAAATATGTCAAAATCTAGTAGCATAAACCCATTTGCTATTTATCATAATTTTATGTCAGAGTTTGGGAAGGTTCATTCTCCTGCACCACAGTTCTCTGGAATTACACAGAGCTGGCCTCTGGGCTGTATTAGAAGGTCAAGGATGGTGTCACTCATATATTTAGTATTTTGGTGCTCCTCTATGTGGCCTCTCTCTTTCCCTCACAAGGCATCAAGTAATTGATTAGACTAATCCAAACTGCTTTATAGCATAGTGGCTGGATTCCCCAAACTGCCAAAACTGTTATTGTCCAAGAGCTACCACAGCTTCTACCACATTTTATTAGTCAAGGCAAGTCATAAAGCCAGACTAGATTCAGGGGGAGGGTTAATATCTGGGTGGAGAGGCATGCACATACAGGGAAGGAAGGAATTGATAGTGAAAACTGCCACTTCCTTCTTAAAGAATACCTACTACACTCATCAATCATAATTTAGAATTTTGATTCTTCCTTGTCCATCCCCAGCCACAAAAACCAGTTTGTCCTTAAGTAATTCCCTGCTGTTTTCATTAATCAAGTTTTTTTAATTCAGTTAGCCAACATATTATACGTTGTTAGTTTTAGATGTACTATTCAGTGATTCATCAGTTGTGTATAACACCCAGTATTCATCACATCACATGCCCTCCTTAGTGCCTATCACCCAGCTATACTATCTCCGCACCCACCCACCTCACCTTCGGCAACACTGTTTGTTTCCCAGAGCCATGAGTCTCTAAAGAACTCATTAATCAAGTTTTATAAATACTAATAAAGTCAACTCTTTTAAAACTTCCAAGAGGCATTTTGTTTGTTTAAGGCAATATTTCTCACCTAAACAGAATTTATAGCTATGTATTTGTTTTAAATCTATATTAGGAAAAAAAATGGTTAACACCTTAAACCATATTTCATAAATACTGTTGTGACACGGCTAAAAATTTAAAGGTGGTATTGGTGGTGTGGGTATTATGGAGGGCATGCATTGCATGGAGCACTGGGTGTGGTGTAAAACTATGAATTCTGTTACGCTGAAAAGAAATGAAAAAATAAACCTAGTCATAGTCCTAGATTTGAGTTGATTTTCTTTTTTTTTTAAATTTTTAAGATTTTATTTATTTATTTGACAGACAGAGATCATAAGTAGGCAGAGAGGCAGACAGGGTGGGGGGGGAAGCAGGCTCCCTGATGAGAAGAGAGCCGGATGCGGGGCTCAATCCCAGGATGCTGAGATCATGACCTGAGCCGAAGGCAGAGGCTTAACCCACTGAGCCACCCAGGTGCCCTGAGTTGGTTTTCTTAATTAAATAATATTAAGGTTATAGTTGGGCATAGCAAAATTATATAGGGGATACATGACACCTGAAATTGGGAAACACCAGTTTAGGGAAAAGAGCATGGAAGTTGGTTTGAAAATTCTTAGTGCAAGTCCTAGCTCTAACAAGAACAACCATTAAACCTCTATAAGTCTTAAATACTATACTTATAATAAAATGAGATGATTATATTTCCCATTTTGCAAAATTTAGAGAATTTTAAAAGTGAATTCATATGAAGTTTAACTTCTAGAAGTTAAAACACAATATAAGTTTAGGTACTTCTAAATAAAAACTTACCTTCTCTTTCCTAGGCTCAAGCAGGATGAAAATAGGACACCATCCACTTAGAAAAATAAGAACATCAAATTCATGGAAGGCATCACATTCCCTGGGGACATTACGCATATCTCAGAAGGCGGGGGCTAATCTTCTTGATTTCTGCAATAATATATTCAGAAAAGTAATAATCACCACAGCAATAAACATAAGAGGGTAGATGTTCAAAGCCATTTGAGGAGGGGAATTTATCTTGGCCAGTTGGGATAATCTTAGTTTCAATTTCACCTTCAGTTCAGTATTATTTTTGCTATTCCATTGGGATGCACCTTTCTTGTTTACTCAACCAACATTCTCATACACACACACACGTACACACACACTCACCTCTTATGTTGGTCCTGCTTCTCTCTTCCCTCAAAGCTCAACTAAAATCTCATCATTGAAGACTACAGATTCTGAAATTATACTTAATATTTTTTAAAAATTGCTTATTGAATGAATTTATCTGGAAGCACCTAAATCGTCTCCCAGAAAGAAAGCTGGAGTCTTTAGGTTGGAATCTAAGTTAGTTTTAGAAATTAAGAACATTGTGTCTTTTTATACCCACTGTTTGTAAGCAGGTGAAATTATGAAAAACCATGTAAAACATCCTTGAACACATGTTTTTGTATTTTTGTATTACACATTTCCCAAAACTGGATTACTGGAGTCCAGTTACAAGGGTCATAGTATATGTGTATTTAATTTTGTTTATGAAATTTTGCTAAATATTTTCAATCAAATTGTTGGAGTAATTCATAGACAATTCACAGGTAAGGGTTCCCATTATCCTGCAACCTGAGTAGAATCAGATGTGATCTCCATAGTTCTGCCAGTCATCCAGTGGAAAATGATATCTTATTGTCAGTTTAATCTTCATTTTTTAAAATAATGAGGCTGGACATCTTTGCAAGTGCCTATGTCCATTTCCTCTTCCTTAAATTGCCTTATGGGGTCCCTTGATCCTATTTCCATATTATATTCCACCAGTTAATTCATAAGAGTGGTTTTGTAGGTATGCCTGGGTGGCTCAGTTGGTTAGGCGGCTGCCTTCGGCTCAGGTCATGATCCCACCGTCCTGGGATTGAGTCCCACATTGGGCTCCTTGCTCGGCGGGGAGCCTGCTTCTCTCTCTGCCTCTGCCTGCCACTCTGTCTACCTGTGCTCGCTCTCTGGCTCTCTCTCTCTGACAAATAAATAAATAAAAATCTTTAATAAAAAAAAAGAGTGGTTTTGTATATTAAGGATATCACCCTGTCTCTTGTGTTACAAATATTTTTTTCCAGTCTAAAAGACATCTTTCAACTTTATGATGTGTTCTTACTATGTAAAATTTAAAAATTTTATGTCATTAAGATTGTTTTTTTCCTTTGAGATTCTGTGGTTTCTTGCTTTAAGATGGTCTTCCCTACACAAACTCCTGATATTTCTTCTAATTTTTTTGACTTAAATGTAAGGATTTTATAAATTCTTCTATCAATCTATTTTGTATGAAGTGTGAAGGTCTAATTTTGTTTCCTTCCCTTTTGACAGCAAATTATTAAATCAACCTAACTTATTAAATTTTATCATACATTGTTTCTCCATATGCTTAAATATACTTTTTTGGCTTTTTTAAAACTAAATACTGCTTAATCCAATGATAATACTGTAGTGTTTTAATTTAACTTAAAATTATATTAATAACATAGCATAAGTACTGCCTTCATTTTTTTCTGTCAAAAATGCCTTGGCCTTTTTTTTTTTGAACACTTTTTTTCTTATATGAGCCTTAAATCATTTGTCTATTTCTAAGAAAAAGAAAAGAAATGGAACCTTGTCTAATTTCCATTAAAACTAGAATTAATATATGGTATGTTGGCATTTTACGTATTAATGCTTACCATCCTAGAAGGGTTTTATTTTATGTCTTTTTATAAGTTGTTGGATTTCTTCATTGTTCATAGTTCCCCTAACTTTCTTGATATATGTATTTCTATGCATTTTATTCTTTTTTGCTGTCATAAATGTGATTTATTGGTTATTACCAAGACAGAAGAAAAGATCTCTTAATTTCCATATATTAATTTATAGTCATACACCTTACCAAATTCTCTTATACATTCTAATAGATTATTTTGTCTGTATTATGGTAGAGTCTCTTGGTATTCTAGATACATAATCATGTTTTCTGAAAATAAAAAATATATTTTTCTCTGCTTTTATGCAAGAAATAAACCAATTATTTCATTTTATCTTACCAAATTTGCAAAAACTTCCCACACAGTGTTGATTAATCATTAAGAGAGAAATCTTGTCTGTTTTCTAATTAAATAGAAAAAGACTCCAACATTTTGCTGTTGATCTGAGGCAAAGAGTGTTTACAAGTGTGTCAGTTACCACTTCATTGCCTTCAGTTCCAAAGAGATTATCCCTGCTTTATGCCACTGGGGGTAGAGCTCGAAAACATTTCTCCCTTGCCACTGGGTTCAACATTAGACTTTGTCAGTTGAGAGGAAGAGGGACACTAAGCAGATCAGATAGGGGCAGCCCAGTGGCATTCATCTCTATGGTCCTTCCTCACCAGCTGGCACTCCCCAGCTAGTTTTTCTTTCTTTCTTTCTTTCTTTCTTTCCTTCTTTCTTTCTTTCTTTCTTTCTTTCTTTCTTTCTTTCTTTCTTTCTTTCTTTCTTTCTTTCTTTCAAGATTTTATTTATTTATTTATTTGACAGACAGAGATCACAAGTAGGCAGAGAGGCAGGCAGAGAGAGAGTGAGAAGCAGGCTCCCCACTGAGCAGAGAGCCTGATGTGGAGCTCAATCCCAGGACCCTGGGATCATGACCTGAGCCAAAGGCAGAGGCTTTAACCCACTGAGCCACCCAGGCGCCCCCCAGCCCCAGCTAGTTTTTCTGCCACAAGTAGTCAGTTTCCTGTAGTTCAGCTCCAGCCCACACTCACTAGCAAGTTTCTAACAACTGGACTCTTGTGTGTCCTGTGATAGCCATACCATTTATAATAAGGTCTGTATCTCACCTTCAAGTGGGCTTTTCTTAGTTTTTAGTTCCCTTGAACTCTCCTGTTGTCCTATAGGTAGTAGCTGCTTCCACCATGTGCTATCTCTATATTCCTTAGAGTTCCATGTGAGGCTCTTTAATAGTCACCATTCACAGTTAACAAATCTTTAATTTTAACCTGTTATACTTACTAGGGGGTTTTCTTTTAGCTACTTTGTACACAGCAGCCATTTGGTACTCTTTGTGTTGCAAAGGAGGTAAGTCAATCTGGAGTTGAAATTTTTGAATCATCATATCTATAGCCCCTCCTCCTGGGGGAAAAGTGTTCATATATAGACATTTACTATACAACCTAGAGAATTCCCACCTCCCATCCCCACCACCTACATCCATCCTTGAAACTCAAGTTGAAGCCCCTGGATTTTATAGGAAGAATCAAGTAATCAATATCCAAGTCTTGATTGGTGCCTGTAGTGCTCCCCCAAAGAGGAATAGCTTAGAACAAGTGAGTCCACATCACCAAATTTACTAATCAATTCCAGTTACTCACTCTACCCAGTAATTTTGGCAGCCTTTTTCAGCCTTGATAAATCTGCTCACTGCCTTTATTGCTGATTCCTTCCTCAGCAACCTACAGACATCTGAGCCCATATGAATCCTCTAAATTACTCATTCAAAATGGTCATGTCATGTCACTCTGACCTCTCAAATGAGTCATTTCCTTGTTCTGGCCTTGTTCATTTTTTCTAGGGTTTATGAAATATTGTCTCTCCAGCCCCATTCTTGCAGTGCCTGACTAAACATTCATTTGAACTCATCCTTCCATTCCAGTCTTCCTAATGGTAAATCTGAGTACATTATTCTCCTCCCTAAACCCTCCCTACCTCCTCAGATTGGACTTCATGCAATCAGTTCTGTTTTTTAGACTTTTTTTTTTAACCTCATCCTGTACTACTGCAATCACATCAATGTGCCCATGCAAGCACCAAATTTTGCAGCCTCTTAGAACTAGATCTAATCCATCAGAAACTTCATCCTGTGATGTTATATCCTTTAGAATTTACTTAGGATATTTCCTTCTGCATATAAAACCTCCTCTGATCATCTCTGCCTTACTTTCCCCTCAAGTTTTAGTGTTATTGTGTGTTCTTTTCACACTTTGTGCCTCTACCACACTTACCTTCATTCATGTCTGTCTCCTTCATTGAAATATGAACTCCTTAAAACAAAAACCATGTGTAATTCTTTTTTGAAAGCTGAGAAACTAAAACAGTGCTTGGCATTGCATTAGTTGAAAGGATGAAGACATAAAACAGGAAAAAATATACAGTGGAAAAAAGACAGTCTCTTCAATAAATGGTGCTAGGAAAATCAGACAGCTATGTGTAGAATGAAACTCGACCATTCTCTTACACCATACACAAAGATAAACTCGAAATGGATAAAAGACCTCAACATGAGGCAGGAATCTATCAAAATCCTAGAGGAGAACATAGGCAGTAACCTCTTCACATTGGCCACAGCAACTTCTTTCAAGAAATGTCTCCAAAGGCAAAGGAAACAAAAGCAAAAATGACTTTTGGGACTTCATCAAGATCAAAAGCTTCTGCACAGTAAAGGAAACAGTCAACAAAACAAAGAGGTAACCCACAGAATGGGAGAAGACATTTGCAAATGACACTACAGACAAAGGGCTGATATCCAGGATCTATAAAGAACCCCTTAAACTCTTCAACACACACAAAACAGATAAGCACGTCAAAAAATGGGCAGAAGACATGAAGACACTTCTCCAACGAAGACATACAAATGGCACATGAAAAAATGTTCATCATTAGCCATCAGGGAGATTCAAATCAAAACCACATTGAGATATCACTTTGTACCAGTTGAAATGGTCAAAATTAACAAGACCATAAACAACAAGTGTTGGAGAGGATGTGGAGAAAGGGGACCCCACTGGTGCAGCCAATTTGGAAAACAGTGTGAAGATTCCTTAAGAAATTAAAAATTGAGCTTCCTTATGATCCTGAAATTACTCTACTGGGTATTTACCTCAAAGATACAGATGTACTGAAAAGAAGGGCCATCTGTACCCCAATGTTCATAGCAGAAATGGCCACAGTCGTCAAACTGTGGAAAGAACCAAGATGTCCTTCAGCTGACGAATGGATAAAGAAGATATGGTCCATATATACAAATGGACTAATATGCCTCCATAATGGATGAATACCCAACTTTTGTATCAATATGGATGGGACAAAAGGAGATTATGCTGAGTGAAAGAAGTCAAGCCCAGAGAGTCAATTATCAGATGATTTCACTTACTTGTGGAACATAAGGAATAACATGGAGAGATGGAGAGAAGAGAGTTGGGGGAAATCAGAGGGGGAGAACCATGAGAGACTGTAGACTCAGAAACAAACTGAGTGTTTTAGAGGGGAGTGCGTGGGGGGTTGGGTGAGCCTGGTGGGGGGTATTAAGGAGGGCACATATTGCATGGAGCACTGGGTGTGGTGCACAAACAACGAATTTTGGAATACTAAAAAAAAAAAGGATATATAAAAACAAACAAATAAACAAAGAAATAGAGCTTATCGCAGCCCTTCCCTATCACCCACTCTATTCCGCCCCTGTCTCCAACTCCTCTATTTGCCTCTTCCTCTGTGCAATGTGGAATCTTGGTCTACTACAGGGAGCTCCACTCCTTTTAGCTTCTTACCTCAGCCAAAACATGGTTGGATGATGACATGATCCACCAAATTACAATCAATTCACACTTGTCTTTCTCTATATCCAACCTATCTTCTTTGTCATCACTTCTGTGATCTTCTGGGTTCAAAATAGGACCCATCTCTGCACCCCAATATTTACACTTTTAACATTTCATCATATAACTTCTTATTGACTTTTACTTACCTGTTATCCATAAACCATGGTCCTCTTGAAAGGATAATATCTAATTTACTCAAGATTTCCAATGACTTGCACAAGTCTTGGTGCACAATAATTGCCTTTTGAGACTGGTTCAAACACTCATTGAATTTTTCTATTTTCTCCAAAAAAATATGACAAATGGTCACTCATCCAGATCCATTTGAACATTCCCTACAATGGAAAGCTGTTTCTTGAGTTCTCTTTTTAGAATACTTGATGATAAGTGTAAGACTTATAAGTATAAAAAGATATTTGCAAATAACATTACAGATAAAGGGGTGGTTTCCAAGAGCTATAAGGAACTTCTCAAACTCAACACCCAAAAAACACATAATCCAGTCAATAAATGGGGAGAAAACATGAACAGTCACTTCTCCAAAGAAGATATACAAATGGGTAATAGACACAGGAAAAAATGTCCCAACATCACTAGCTATCAGTTGGAAATCAAAACCACAATAGCTACCACCTTACACCAGTTAGAATGATGAAAATTAACAAGACAGGAACAGTAAGTGGTTGGCGAGGATGTGGAGAAAGGGCAACCCTCTTACATTTTTGGTGGGAATGAAAGCTGGTACAGCCAATCTGGGAAACAATATGGACTTTCCTCAAGATGTCAAAAATAGAGGTATCCTACAATCCAGCAATTCTATTACTAGGTATTTACCCCAAGATATAGAAATAGTGAAGTGAAGGGGCACATGCACCCTAATGTTCACAGCAGCAATGTCCACAATAGCCAGATTCTGGAAGGAGCTGAGATGCCCTTCAATAGATGAATGGATAAACAAGATTTGGTACATATATATAATGGAATATTCCTCAACCATCAAGGAAGGATGACTACCCACAATTTACATCGACATATATGGAACTGGAGGAGATTATGCTAAGAGAAATAAGTCAAACAAAGACAATTATCATATGTGGAACATAATAGCATGGAGGACCAAATGGGAAGGGAGGGAAAAGTGGGAAGAAATCAGAGTTGGAGAGAACCCATGAGAGACCCTGGACTCCAGGAACCAATCAAGGTTACAAAAGGGAGGGGGTTGGGGATGAGGTAACTGGGTGATAAAAACAAAATGTAAAAATGTTCATGAAAAAAATAAAAAAAAATGACTTTCTTCTATACTTAAAAAAAAAAAAAGGAAGACACAGAAAACAGACCAAGACTACAACTGCATTATCTAAATCCTGAAACAGTTTACAGCGATTGTTCTTTTGCTAGTGAATTTATTCATTTAGTGAAAGGGGCCAAGCCTGGTGTATACTAAGCTCTGGTGTATTCCTTGAGACCTGAAATGGCTAGTGATATGTCCTGTTCACAGATCCCAATTTAGTGGAAAAAAATATGAAAGTATAAGTCTGGAAAAAAAGCAACTTATATTTCAAAAAGGAGATAAGGTAGCCCCAGTTCATGTCACAATCTTGTGGCTAATTTTGTTACGTTTTTCATTTTTTTTGTTCACTATTAACTAAACTTTATACTTTATTTGGTATCATCAGTTTTTCCTTTGGTGTCTTCTTTCCTTTCCAGGATCTAATCCAGGGATTCACATTGCATTCAGGTGTCTGGTCTCTCAATTCTCCTTTTATCTGTGACAATCTCTTATTTTTCATGAACTTGACAGTCTGGAGAAGTACTGACTTAGTATCTATCATATAGAATGGCCCCCATCCAGATGTTTCTGGTGTTTTTCTTATGATTAGACTAGAGATAAGGGTTTGGGAAAAGAAAAGCACAGAGGTGATAGGCTTTTCTCATCACATCATATTATGGATTACAAGAAAACCACATGGTATCACTGATGATGCTAACTTTTATCACTTGGTTAGGATAGTATCTGACAGGCTTCTCTGAAAATTACAATAGCTTTCTATACTCTACTTTTTTGAAATTAGTCACTAAGTCTAACAGACCATCCTCAAATAGGGTAAAGTTAAATTCTACGATCTACAGCAAAGAGTAATAAAATTTCAATTATTTGGAATTCCTCTCTAAAGAATATCTGTCTCTTCCCCATTTTACAAGTGTTTATATAAACAAAATTTATTGTCTTTTGTATCCGTATAGATTCATGGATATTTTATAATTTGGCTCATAATCCAATCATTCAATACATTACTTATTTTTTGCTCAAACCATTTTAGTTTTGGTTATTGGGAGCTAGTTTTTGTTATTTCTAAAATATCAATTATTATAAGGGATTCCATCCTAGGTTGATTCCTTCCAACCCAACATTCTCAAACAGTCACTGAACCATGATGATTTCTAATATCTATCCTATCAGTCCTTTCTTGCTTACTCATACTGGAATTTATTCATATTAGTCTTTTTATCTCAATAGTCTTGTGTCATGAATTTATTGCTTCTTCTAATACTGAGGAAAGTTACAATCCAGTTGAGCAAATCAGGTTGTATATTCAGTGGCCCTATTATTAATATATCAGGCTTAGTTTCTGCAATGTGATTACTGCTCTCCAACAATCCACTTAGCACAAAATAAATAAATGATTCTATTTTTTCTGATACAGGAAAACAAAATTTTAGGTAGAAGTCAAATAGTGATCATAAGGGTCATAAAACTTGTAAAAATCTAAGAATGTATTTTTCATGCTGATACTTCTTCCATAACACATTTGTAAATTTTTGCAAACATATTTTCAGGTCAGCCTGGATACCTGTTATATTTGATATTTTGTTTGTGGCTTATTTACATCTCTCTCAGACACCTGCGTCCTTAGGTGCCAACACTAATGTTTTCCTGATCTGTCATAATGCTGATTTCTCAGGAAAGGTCCAATTATCAGGAAAATGTTAATAATTCTATGATTTTCCACTCAGCCACACTCGAAATGACCATTCATAGTACTTGAAACTTTGTTTTTTCTCCATATGAATCCAAGACAGTTACCCTCCAACACAGTGGCCTTTGAAGTACAAAGACTAAATTAAAATGTGCTTACATAGTTTATTTTTTAAGTAATTTAAAATACAGTGTCAACATACATTAAAGATATTGTGGCAATTGAAATTAGGAATAACATGAGGTTATTCACATATTTTTGTACATATGTGTGATATATACACAAAATGAAGACAAATACAGAAACACTGCAAACAATTCAATATGATAATTTACTGACAATCATTTTCATATTTATTAATCTGTCATGTTAGTGGTTACACAAAAATTCCTAGTACTGAAATATATATATGAATATTCAATTTTAATATAAACTATAATACTTCAAATTTTAACAGTATATAAATAGGATTCTGAATTTTTTAAAAACGTCATCTTCCCTGCCAAATTCCCTATTTATTTGTAAAGGTTTCAGCTCTTCCTGAAGTCACAGCCCTCAATGTGGTGATATCTCAGACTTTAAGCATAAATTATGAATAGTTAGCGTTCTCTGTAAAAAGGTAAATGAAGATGCAAAGCCATATATAAAACTTCTAACATGGTGCCATACAGAAAACAATATATACTTTTAATCTAAGAGACTGAATGGATTTAAGGCAAAGTTAGGCTTCTCTCAACCCCGGAAGGGTAAAGACCAAAGGAAACACTGCTGAGAGATGGCAGATGGTACAAAGGGAAGAAAGTGGTCATTTAATTAGGTGGTGTCAGCACCTTTCCCCCAACTTAAATTCCTAACATGGCCCTATACACGAACATATTGGATGAAGGTTATTAATGCTTGTAATAACTATAAATGATCCCTGCCTTTTGGGACTCCTCAGTAAGCACACACTCTATTTCTCCCCATAACACTAAAAAATGTTTAACCTCTGAACCTGGCATCTCGTTTGAGGGCCAGGGAGGGAAGTGATGACCTACTGGGTTCCCTAATAACAGCTTCTAAACACTCATGTAGAATATTCAGATCAGTTTTCTGCCAATGGCTCACTGAGAGTGCTATCAACATTCTTATTTGAAATTCCTGACTTAAAACAGTGGATGCAGCTGCCATAAAAAATGAAAATCTTATTTATTGATATGATCTTTTAAAAGTACATGTCACTTAAAGCCAGAGTTCATCAAAGATTACTATCAAGTAGAACTTGCACATTTGCAGGGAGATTTTGGGGATAACACATGGATACAGTGAATGTATCCACTCAGTCTAGTTGATAAATACCTGGCAATAAGTCTGTAGCTCAACAGGAGACAGCTGGGACATAGACTATTCGGAAAGGTTAACTTCATTTGTAAATTTTTTTATTATTATTATTTTGGAAGATAATCAAAAAAAATAGGAACCAAAAGTAAATAGCAATTTTTTCCATAATGGGAAACCTTTAGTCAAGTGCAAAATAACTTCTGGACAACAGTAAAGTCTCTTTTTTTTTCTTTACCAGAAGATATGATTTGGGGGTCCTACTCAGTGATGTTATTAAGTCATATATAGTAACAGCTGCAAATTACAAAGGTCTTGTTACAAAGAACAAAATCTGACTGTAAATGGTCTTATTGACTTATAAGTCAATAAAGTTGAATTCAAATTGGAGCTCTAAATGCTAATTAAGGCCTCCTGAATATATAATTGAGGGGTATACTACAAATATAGTTGTTTGAAAGAAGGCTCTGAAGGGCTCTTCTACACCAGCATCCATAGGAATGATATCCTTTCTAATATCAGAAACAGGCACAGACCTGAGTAATGAGGTGAATGAAGTTATCACCACAGGATTACGGTGCGAGACTTTTTTTTCCTTACAACCTAGAGGATTTTTTTTTTCAACCTGGTGGGTTTTTAAAAGACATACTGCAATATGTAAAACCAATTATCATAGAAATAAGAATAATAAAAGTTATTATGTATCTTTATTTTTCCTACTTGGGAACTTGGATAATTTGAGATTATAAAGTACATTTTTTTCTCTCCACCATCCCTGAAAGAGCTAGCCAAGAAGCCACTATTGTGAAACTTGGTTGCACTCATCCACATTACAAAGCACAGAGAACGAACATGAGTACAAAAACCACTCAAATCCAACAAGAAGGAAGGGCATTTCTTCATATTTCATGGACTTCACAGGAATACAAAGATGATTTTACTTTTCATACATTTACACATAATATAAGAAAAGCTTTCAGTTAACTGACAGTTTCCATGAGCTTGGTAGAGTTATGGCATAACAAAAAAAGTCACCTGTTAAATACATAAATGTTTTGTACTTGGAGATACTTTCATATAGACCCAAAATGATTAACTTAGATTTATCAATCTCTTCCTCATACTGATTATATCATAAGTAATGTTTAGGGTGTCCACATTGTGCATTCTGAAAGTGTGGATGTGGTAATTCTAACATATATCTTCATATTGTTTCTGAAAAGCCAAGGTTTCATTATTGAAATCCAGTTACAATTTTTAATGTGATCCTGTTTCAATGACTGCCATTACCTTCTTGTGTAATTAATATTCTATGTAATTTAGAGCACATGTCTTAATTTTCTCAATGCTCATAAACACCTCATCTATAGGAAACTTATCTTTAAGGAAAAGCAGCTTTAGTCTGTCTGCAGTCTATGGTCATAACTTATAAATGTAATCAATAGGAAGGAAAAAGGACCATACCCATAAACTGCAAAAAGTACAATTTGAACAAGCACTCATACTTCTGTTTCAAAAAAGGGACCATAGTAAATAATGCCACAATAAATGCCTCACTATGAGAAAGGAGAGCTGGGCTTCACATCCATGTCTTAAACAGCAAAACCTTTAATTCCTTACTGATCATCAGTGGAATTAGCTCTCAGACAACTCAGAGGAAGGAACACTCTGGTCTGTGTTAAACTAAAATAAAGGTTGAGATTTCTCTATACAGCAGCAAGTGAAGTGGAATTGTGAATCTTTCTTTGGAGTCAAGTTGGTCTTTGAAAGAAAATCAATTTGCCATTAAGAAGTTTTAATCTAGTAGGATGCCAGATGATGGCAAAGGTGTTTAAACTGAGAGTGTCATAGAAACTAAGGGATTGGTACATTGGAAAAACTACCTTCTGTTCCAGCAGAGGGTAGTTAGGGTATCAGCAATGCTATTATTACTAGTAAGGACCACCAAGGATATAGAGACCAAAAGGCTCTAGCAACACCTGATTATAAGTATACAAAGATCAATAGCAGGAGGTAAAAAATAAACATTTATCAGATTTTTTTCATTATATTACTAATTTTTACAACATTAAATATTTTTCATTCCTTTATTTCAATGCACTGATACTTACTTCTGGTTGTGATTCTGCCTATTGTTATTATTTTTAGGTTCTAATCTAGTATTCCATTTTTAATTTTTAAAAGCATAAGTGCTCCAAGGCATGGTTGTGTATATATGTGTGCACATATAATTTAACTTGTTAACTCTAGAAACATTCAAAGTAGAAGAAATTGATACTACAGATTATATTATCACATAAAAAGAGTTTTATGCAGTCAATACCTGAGTATTTGTACAGTGGAGAACTCCGAAATAACAAGTAAAATATCATGGCCCAGTGAACCAGTGCTGTGGCAGGCTATGGTGAGTAACCAGCTTTTTGGAATCTTGAGAAAAAAGGCCGCATGGAGATATTTATAGATATAATATGAGATATTTATAGAAATACAGAGATATTTATAGAAATAATATTTTAGAATAATTAAAATAGAAATAATAGAAATAATGTTTGATGCATGGCCAGATATTGGTGTTATATTTAAATGGGTAGTAAATTCCTATTTCTATGTTCTATAAATTCAGCAAATTCTTTTTTTTTTTTTTTAAGATTTTATTTATTTGTCAGAGAGAGAGAGCGAGCACAGGCAGACAGAGTGGCAGGCAGAGGCAGAGGGAGAAGCAGACTCCCTGCCGAGCAAGGAGCCCGATGTGGGACTCGGTCCCAGGACACCGGGATCATGACCTGAGCCGAAGGCAGCCGCTTAACCAACTGAGCCACCCAGGCGTCCCTAAATTCAGTAAATTCTTAATAAATGCTATAAATTGAAGGCATAAAAGAAAATCATGTACAGATTTTATTCCTGCCAAAAATGACAAAATAATTTTAAATTCTGTGGCTCAACATAATTTAAGAATCCTGTATCTTTATGTTTGGTTTCTATTGCAATCAAGCATAGAATTAAAAGGCATAGCTTCTCTACTAGTGTCTTTAAAAAAACATCTTTATCATTTGTACAAAAATTTCTCAAAAACCAAAATTAAAATGAGATAACAATAAAATATATGGACACTTTACAGTGTTACCAGTAGAATTCAGGCTGCATGCCTTAAAACTGCACTTTTTACACTGTTTTCCTATTATTGTAGTTATATTTTGTGATGCCACTATGATGTCCCTAGTAGATGATATGTGCATATGACTTATCATGTTAATGTACTAAAATTACATGTTATGTGTTTTTATTTATATGTTAATGTAATAAAATTTCATAAAATCCCAAAATTATAAAGATAGTTTTACAAAGCCTCTTAATCTGGTGTCAGCAAACCATGACCCGTGAGTCAAATCTGGCTTGCCATCAGTTTTGTATGGCTCATCAGCTAAAATATTTCTATTTTTAAATGGACTTTAAGAAGTTAAGAAGGATGATATGCAGAACACATAAGAATTTTGATTTTCAAATTTTAGGGTCCATAAGTAAAGTTGTATTGGCACTAAGACATGTTCATTTGCTTACTCATTGTCTATAGTGCTTTCTGCTACAATAGCAGGGTTGAGCATTGTGGGGAAGACCTTCAAGGTCTGCAAAACTCCCAAATATTTACTATAAGGCCTTAACAGAAATAGTTTGATAATCCCTGCTATGCCCATTAGAAGGTGTCTGGAATGCTGAATGGAGTGTTTATATTGAAATCAGTGTATGACTTAACTGGGTTTCATTTATAGACATCATATACATTATTCTTTTTGAATATCATCTACTTGGTAAACAAATAAAAATAAACATGTTCAAAAAAAAACTTATTCCTTGAAATGTTTAGGACCAGCAAAACAATCATATATAAAAGAGGTAAATTCTTAAGAAAAAATAATAAATGAACAATTTAAATTACATTTTTAAGTAATGATTTCAAAGTTCCTCAGAGAATGCCAGGCAGTAAAGGACATATCTAAAAATCCTGATAGCAAATTTCTAGTTTCCAAAGTTTTGGGATATAATACTTAACACAGTATTTGAGATTCTACAATTGTCATGGAAGAGACAATTTGCAGAGTTACTTATTAGAAAAAAACAGGGGGAGAAAGATTTTAAAATAAAAAAAAAGTCAAGATTTTTAAAAAATGGCATGGCAAGCAATTTAAGCATTTTTTTTTCTTTTCCATTTATAGGGGGTTACATAGTCTGCCGGTGTACAAACTTGATAGAGATTTACTTTTCATTTAGTGGGCTGATTGCCATATCTGTGTCAGATAAAATCATAGCACTTATTATTGTTACCATGGATACCATGAAGATACTGCCATCCACTAAACAGTATTAGAGGAAGACAACATAATTTTCTGGAACTAGTCCTGTTTTTCCTTCATAAGTTGCTTTCAACCATCCTGGTTCCACTGATGGGTACACTGATAAAAAATTTTAAAAAAAGAGTAAATGTCATTCAATCAACATTAGGCTCGAATAAGTTTATACATAAATGGGTAAAAATCCACCTCTTTAAGACTGGAAATGTCCTTTGCATTCATTAACCAATCTCTCCTCCTTCCCCAATCCCTCCCATCCTTCTACCTTTCCCATTTCCCCCATCACTTCTTCCCTCTGCCTCTCTAGAATACACAAGAAGAAATGGAGCTGCAGAGAAATTTGGTGCACTCACTTGTACAGGTTATGAGAGGCAGCCTGGGCTAGATTCTGAGTCTGCTGGCTTCTATTTTCATTTTTTTCCCCTGCACTGTTCCTTATCTTCCCAATCCATGATAGTGAACTAAAGTGAAGGGAATCGGTATACTTACCATTAGAAAATATCGCCCCCTGTGGAAAGGAAAGCTCATGGCTGTGCTCTGCTTTACAAGAGTACATGGCTTTGGCTTGGCTGAAAGAGCAAAAAGCAATTTATAAAACCCACAACACTCAACTCAAGTACATTTATACTTGAAATTATTCTTAAAAAATTATATTAGTTTTTTAGTGGTATGATATACATAAAGAGTATGATATACATAAAACGCACATGTAAGTGTGCTTAAGAGTATTTTTCACAAACTGAATAACTGAATATACTGGTGTAACCAGATCAAGAAATCAAACAATGACAGCACACCAAAAACCCTTCTTGTGTTTTCAGGAAATGTCCCTAAGGGTAATTAACTTGGCTTAAAACAGCACAAATTGGTTTTAAAGAATACTACTATTTAATAGTATCCTGGCAAACAGGCCATTTTTACACCTATGTAGAAATTCATAGGTACACTAAAACCTTTTTATTTTCTAATTTCTTTTCAGACTATCAGCGGTGAGACCCCAAAATTAAAGGCCTACAGAGTATAGTAAGTAAACTAAGTGGGCATGATACAAGAAAAACGATAGGATAAATTGATGATAGATGGCAACCAACAATAGCCTCATTGTCAGGTAGATTTTGAGGACAGAGGAAAGCTTTGCAAATCAGAGTCTATATCCACCTCCCAAAGTAAGAATCCAACACTCATATGAGAATTCAGACTCAATGCAACCAGATACTATAGTTTCTTAAGAGAAGCCAGAATTTCAGAGTTTTATATGAGATCTATTTTAAAATATTTGAGCCTACACTAAAAAGCCATCAACTGAGGCTGCTTATCAAATCACCAGTCAAGTCACCTTTAATCTTCAACATCCAATTACCTTGGCAATACAATGGGCAAGTTATCCTTTCTCACCATCTCCATCACAACCAGAGTCGAAGCTAAAATAATTTTGATGTCACTCACTAAATGGCTTGCTAGCTTTCTAAATCCTCTAGGCTTCCTATTTTGTCTCCTTACAATCCATTCTATACAGAGCAGCCAGGAGGCAGTTTGAAATGGGTTCTGATGATCATGTCATGACTGCCTTATTTTCTTGAAAACAACCCTTTAACTGGTCTCTAATTCTAGCCTTCACACTATGCATAATCAGGTACCAGTCAGTATCTCCGCTTCTTCTGTACCTGCCTCTGCTCACCTACTATACTCCAATCACACTGACTTCCTTTCAACCTCCTCAAACATGCCAAACTTTTCCCTACCTCAGGACTATCAGGGCTTTGTCCTGAGATTTTTTTTTTTTTTAAGATTTTATTTAATTGACAGAGTAAGAGACAAGTAGGCAGAGCGGCAGGCAGAGGAGGGAGAAGCAGGCTCCCTGCTGAGCAGAGAGGCCAATGTGATCCTAGTGTCCTGGGATGAAGGCAGATGAGCTGAAGGCAGATGCTTAACCAACTAAGCCACCCAGGCACCCCAAGATGTTATCCTCTTGATCTTCACATGGCTATGCACTTCTAGTACTTAAATTCATCTTAAATTTCACCTAGTTCATCTTAAATTTCCTAAGCTTTGTTAAAGGTTAGGTCTTCCTAACCACATGCTGTAAAATAGTTGCCCAGGAAACTATCATACTCACTGTTTTAAGTCTGCATGGTGTTGGTATCTGGTATTCTCTTGTTACTATTGATAATTCTATAATCTTCTCCTCCCCAATTAGAATGCAAGCTCCATGAATGATGCTTGATGGTTGGTAACTCAGTATTTGCTCAATCAATGAATGGTAAAAAAGATAATATGCTCTGGGTCTGTTTTCTACACAATGAGTCCTTTAAGACTGAAGGCACCCTGTCCTTCCTTCCTGAGGTCTCAGTACTTTACCTGCAAAGAAGCATCAGCAAGCAGTGCTTGCTATCTACAGCTCTCTTGAAGAGCAGTATAACACTGTTATTTCATTTCCCTATTGGAGCTAGATGCTGGGTCTTATTCCCTTACATTTCCAGAATGAGACTAGGTCATTTATAATGGAGTTCCCAAACAGACATCTGAAAATCAGAAAATTAAAAATTAGAGAAAAATTGTGCTCCTACCTCCAGAGTCTATCTAGTTCATGAAGAAAGTCTCAGGCTATACTTTCAGGAAGTTTGCTAGGACAGACTGCAGCAGGCAGATGTAGAAAAGACTACTAGCCCAGTGCAACATGGTCTAAGGAAGAATTGAGGAAGTACAAGGCTTAACACTAAAAAGCCATGTTGGGGCGCCTGGGTGGCTCAGTCAGTTAAGCAGCTGCCTTCATCTTGGGTCATAATTCCAGGGTCCTAGGATCAAGCCCCACGTCGGGCTCCCTGCTCAGTGGAGAGCCTGCTTCTCCCTCTCCCTCTGCCTGCTGCTCTGCCTACTTGTGCTATCTCTCCGTCAAATAAATAAAAAAATATATATTTTAAAAGAGCCATGTATATGTGTGTGTATGTGCATGGGTGTGTTGGTTGACATGGATGTGGGTGATGTGGGTGTAGGGGAAGAGGATAATACCAAGTTATGAAGATTTCTAAGAACCAGAACATGGTAATCTTAAATAGAAAGAATGCTAGTTTTTCCTATAAATATTCCAGTCAATTATAATCATTTAATCTAATATAATCTGGTATAATTTGATCTGATATAATCTGATATTTGATGTAATTGAGAGTTCCAGAACCATTTCTCAAAAAATATGTAAAGGTTTTTCAAAAAATCAAATCTTCTAACAGCAAAAATTTCCTCTAACATTATGTCTTACTGCTTTGAATCATTTGGAGATGCATAAGGTAACAATTTTCAGTCACAGAAATCACTAAGATATAATAATCCTTACAATGATATAATTTGTAAAATTATACTCTAAATGCAACCAAACTATTTTTGTTAAAATTCAGACATGAATATTCTCTCCATGGTATTTTATTGGATTGGATTGGATAGCAAGGGGGAGGCATGTAGAATAATTATATCACTAAATAAATGGGATATTGTTAAATGTGTCAAAGATACATAGCACAAAATATTATCTGTCATGACTTCTCAATTATCTGTGCATATGAATAGACAGGTATAATTTTCTTCTGCTGAGATCTGTAACTACAGGTGTTAACTCAGCAGAGAGCTTTGATGATTTAATGTAGACATCTGTGACAGTGAAGTTTTCTCTCTAGGTGCTAATGCTTCCTATTTTACTCCCTTGGTATACTTTAGAAGATGTGAAAATAACACTCACCTATTGAGTCTCTCTTCAGAAGATCCTAATATCTTTTGGAAAGAATTTTGAAAATCTTGCTTCTTATTGCATGGGAGAGTAAGATAATAGCACTCAAGATCCTGAAAGCCATTTCTTCCCTTATCATCCAGAGGACGATCTGTTCACAAGACCTTTTCCTAATTCTAAATGCTATTACTGATGAGTAGACTTACAAAGATTTGGTAGGGTGAGTGTGCAAAATTCACAATGCTTATCTTAATATAAGCAACATTTTAAAATGTCCCCTAATCAAAAGTGATACAATATTTTCTGGAAAGCCACTTAATGTTACACACACACACACAATTTTTGTATGAAGGAAGAAGAGATGAACACAGATATAGTTAAAAAAATGCCAGTAACATATATAACATAAAGATGTAGTAACATATGACAAACTAAGTCTTCATCAGAAGATTTAATAAGTTAACACACACCGATACAATAAAGCACTAGGTAGCTACTACAAACAGTAAGGTAGGTGGAAGAACCCATGACATGAAACACTGCTAGCACATAAGGCAAGTATTTTACCAAAAACTTTGTCCTTGAAAAATCCCTAATGCTCGTGACTCTTTACAATAAACATTGCACTTGCTTTTTGGTCACTGGTCAGAGATTTCTTAGATTAGTCGTATGTTCCTTTCCTAGGCTTTTGTTAACAAATGCTGGCTGTTTCTGGTTTTGATGTCTGAATATTGAATGCCTCAATGCTAAAGAACTCCCATGGGAGCTTGTAGAGTTACAGCTGCTTATGTCAAAGGCATGTGTTTTGCAATTCTATTGAAAATGAAGTTAAAATGTAATTTTTTTTTTTGAGAGAGAGAGAGAATGCCCACATATGTGTGAGCAGACAGAGGAATGTTGAGGAAGAGGGAGAAAGAGAATCTCAAGCAGGCACCATGCTTAGCATGGAGGCTGATATGGGGCTGGATCTAATGACCCAGACATCATGACCTAAGCTGAAATCCAGAGTCTGAACCACCCAGGCGCCCCAGTAACTAAGTCTTTTTAAGTTAAAAATGTGTATTTTAGAGGCATCTGAGTGGCACAGTGGGTTAAGCCTCTGCCTTTGGCTCAGGTCATGATCTCAGGGTCCTGGGATCGAGCCCCGCTTCAGGCTCTCTGCTTAGCAGAGAGCCTGCTTCCCCCCTCTCTCTGCCTGCCTCTGCCTACTTGTGTTATCTCTCTGTCAAATAAATAAAATCTTTAAAAAATGTGTATTTTATTAGTTTAACAATTTTGTTGAGTATCTTTTTTGTGTCGGGCACCATGTTGGCATGATACAGTGAATACCACCTTCAGGGTTCCTTTTCTATGTTTATCACAGAGGAGTGAGTGGTTCACAAAGCATAGTCAAGGGGAACCTGGATGGATGGGTAGATGGGACCCTGAGAGGAAACTGCTGATAGCAACTGAAGTATATATGAGAATCCATTTATTTCCTATTATGCCATATATTAAAGGGGTCTGTAAAAAATGTAAAACAGGGACGCCTGGGTGGCTCGGTTGGACGACTGCCTTCGGCTCGGGTCATGATCCCGGAGACCTGGGATCGAGTCCCTCATCGGGCTCCCAGCTCCACGGGGAGTCTGCTTCTCCCTCTGACTTTCTCCTCGCTCATGCTCTCTCACTGCCTCTCTCTCAAATAAATAAATAAAATCTTTAAAAAAATGTAAAATAATGTAACTCTATATTAGAAAATACTTCTCATAAAGTTTATGTTATTTATGCTAATATGTAATGGCTTTTAAAAAATATTTGTTATTGTATTAATGGTGCTTTGGTGGGATTAGGGAAGAGAGGTGTCAGTTCCTGAGCTCTCAGCAGTCACCATCACTAAGGAGTGGAAGCAGATTGCAGCATGGCCACAACAGAGAAGTGGGATTCTATGTGGCCTGGGCTGGTGGTGGATGTGAAACAATTTCTATTATCTTAGACATATTAAGAATATGGCCTTTGGAAGAGGTAGGGAGGCTAGACCCTGTTGTGACCTGGGGTAGTCACATAAACTATTTGCTTCAGTTTCACAGAAAAAGGTGACCCCCAAATGCTGGTGGACTTGTGATCATCAGGTAATGGGTGATAAGAGTTTCAATTTTGAAAGGAAAGAGGTATTTCCTTTTCTATATGTAGAACATATTTCTATATGTTCATTTTCTATATGTAGAAATGAAGTCCAAGAGAAATTAAAGTTATGGCAAAGTCAGGCTAGACTCTACATGTCCTGATTGCTGGTCTAGGACATTTGGATATTATGAAGTCTCTTAATAACACTGAAAAAAAATCACTTCTGTCATTGATAATTGTTGACTGTTAATAATAGGGAATAATCACATTTCTGTCTTCTAACAAAAAGTGTTGCTATTATCACCTTTAGTTGCATTAGCTTATTCATGTTTTTAATAAATTCATAAATTTTTAAAATTACTCAGTTTAAGTTTCTAATATAGTAAATATAAATAGATATGACTCCCATAAACAAAAATTCTTTGAGGGTCCTCAACGATTTTTTTTTTAAGTGTATAAAGGTGTTCTAGGACCAAAAAATTTCAGAACCTAGGTCTTAGATAAGATTAGGTGGTTGTGAGCCAAAATGTTAACAGTGGTTATCTTCAGATGATGAAATTAGAGGTGGTTTCCTTTCCCCTTTTTGAGTAGATTATTCTCTACATTCTTTAAAAGAAGAAAAAGTTGTTATTCTGAAAAATCATGGATTCTTTTCTTGTTTTTTAATGTAGCACAGTGATTTATCTTATATGTGTCTTGCATATGTCACTATGTCTAAACAAGTGACAGCCTTCTTAAACCTCAAACTCACTGGACAAGATGACTTTGTTGAGCTTTGTTTGGTGTTTTGTAATCATGAACAAAACATTGGTTTGAAATTATTATTTTTTTATATCTATAAAGAACTTCTCAAACTCAACACATACAAAACAGATAATCACATCAAAAAATGGGTAGAAGATATGAATAGACACTTCTCCAATGAAGACATACAAATGGCTATCAGACACATGAAAAAATGTTCATCATCACTAGCCATCAGGGAGATTCAAATTAAAACCACATTGAGATACCACCTCACACCAGTTAGAATGGCCAAAATCAGCAAGACAGGAAACAACGTG
>PISX010003777.1:114681-130999 GCA_004024625.1 Mellivora capensis | reverse complement strand
GGAAATTGGGGGGGAGATGAACCATGAGAGACTATGGACTCTGAAAAACAACCTGAGGGTTTTGAAGGGGCGGGGGGTGGGAGGTTGGGGGAGCCAGGTGGTGGGTATTGTGGAGGGCACGCATTGCATGGAGCACTGGGTGTGGTGTAAAACTATGAACTCTGTTACGCTGAAAAGAAATTAAAAAAAAAAAAAAAGATTGCAGTAGCCATGAAAATATGGGAGTAACAGAAAAAACTTTGCTAGAGGTAGGCAAGATTCATCTTCAACTCATGATCCCATTTTGAAGGGAACACTAAAGATGGGAATATTTATATAATTTGAGCTTATATCTTAAAAGCTTTTTAACAGTGCCTTTTTTCCTTTTTTCTTTTCTTTTTTATTTTTTTGAATACTACAACTCCCTGGATGTATAAAAGTTAGCTGGATTTTTTTAAAAGATTTTATTTATTTATTTGACAGACAGAGATCACAAGTAGGCAGAGAGAGAGAGGGGGATGCAGGCTCCCCGCTGAGAAGGAAGCCTGATACGGGGCTTGGGCTCTATCTCAGGACCCTGAGATCATGACCTGAGCCAAAGGCAGAGGCTTAACCCACTGAGCCACTCAGGTGCCCCAAAGTTACCTGGATTTTTAAAAAATTGAAAACCTTTATGTAAAAGTACAAATAAAGTCTAATTGGTAATGAATTACATTGAAAGTCAGATGATCTAAATCAAATGTTCCCTAATTCTGGTTTCAGAAGTGCAATGAGCCAGTAGAGATTTTGCCGTTTTTAGATAAAATTACACCAGGGACACTTTTGTTTTAGGGTGCATTTTTGTGTTTAAATAGAAAGATAGAGAAGTGTAATTTCAGATGTCTGTTGACTGCCTGAATATTCACTAATTCAGTCAATTTGCAGTTTTTCCTGTTGGAAGCAGACTTCCTTGCTTTGCTATGATTTCCCACTATAACTGATGAAAAAACAAATTTTCTCCTTCATTGAAGAGGTTGGCTGGGTGCATTTAACAAATTGGGAAGAAAGTGGTTTGATGGAAACTGCTTGAGGTTGTAACTTTCAATTTTCCTACTTTTCATTCTCTCCCTGAGACCTTTGAGTTCATTGTACCCGTAAAAAAAAGCCAAAAAGGTAGGCTGGTAATGAGCTTGGCTGTGTTCATTCCCTACTCTTGCCACTCAGGGTTTTATTTTTCAATATTTGAAAGTTCAGCAGTTCCATAAGGATGAGTCTATTTAGGGATTATTTTATTATTATTTTTTAATTTTAGGACAAAGATAATGTGGGCAGATTGTACAAATGTTTTTAAATAGCTCATGGCGTGTGTGTGTGTGTGTGTGTGTGTGTGAGTTTGTGTGTGTGCTCTCACGCATGGGCATGTTCATGCACATTTGAAGGGGAATCTGTAACCTCTTGCAGAACTATTACTTTCTACTTTTTGGTTAACTTTCCAGGGGATTTGATTGTCCCAGAGATGACACTTATGTAGCCTAAGGAGAAGAAAAGAACGTAGTTCAAACGTTTAATTCTATCTTCATTTTGCTGAAACTGTATTTTTTGTAGATTAGGATCTTTCTCAGAAATGGAATAATTTTTTCAGGTAAAACAACTCAAATTACCCATTTCTCTGTTTAACTAGGTCAGTGTTGTAAGGACAAGGAAATTAGTGGATACTACCACTCTATATCTTATATTTGTTTCGGGGGCTTAGTAGAATGCATAGTTCATAGCCAACTAAAATTCCCTTGATATTTGGTTTGCTAAATGTCAAAGGTAAATGGCATTCAACTCTGCTAGAGAACACAGCTTATTTTTCTTTCTAATTTTGCATGCCAATCCAAGACACCTCCTGAGTTAGAGGCAGGGACCCCCTCGGTCATGTGGGCTACGTGGTTCCAGGCACATCCGCAGATTCCACTCAGAAAGAAAAATAGGAGAAGGGGACAAAAGCTCATGCAAAGGCTCTCTGTGTCTCAATCTTATGTCAAGCCTCTTTGAATCCCCATATCCCCTTTCCAAGTCTGCAGGCCCTGGTGGGGCAGTTGGGTATATCTGTTTTTCCTCCATACCACATGTAGGCTCTAGGAATGTGTTGCTCTCACAGACCTTTTCTCTGCCTGTACCTTCTCTCCCTCTGTCTGTAACCACCTTTCTCTACTATAGCCTTCCTGTTGGTGGAATATATTGTGAAAGATTGCATCCTTCCAAGAGTCCAGATGGAAGCAGGAGAAAAGTCCCTTCTATTCTTACATCTTCAAGGTGTAGTTGGGGGAAAGGATGCTTCTACTACCCATTCTCCCATTCTAGAAATGAAACCCCAGGTCTGTGAGGATGTGTGGACAGATGTGAAAGAAGCCCTCATTAGACCTAATTCTCTTTTGTTTTTCACACCTTCTTAATCCAGTCCATGAATGGTCTTGAAGGCTTTCCTTTGTGGTGGGAAATTGCTCTTGCATAATGTCCTATATGTTTCTTACTCTGTTGCCTGTAGGAAGAAACAGATGCCTTGAATTTGTCACTGATTTTTAATATAAAGAGAAGCTTTTGTGACTTAGAAAACCTCGTTTCCTTCTCCTTATTGTTTGGCTCTTACAGTTGAGACCTATTGCAGTCATGACTATTACACTTTTTATGACTTAAAAAAGTCAAGGCTGAGCAATGACTTCCTTATTTTCTACCCTTCAGCAGTGATGTTTTATCCTCAGTGACTTGAAGGTCATAAGATCAACAAGACTTAGAATGAAAATGTATCAGACAGTATTTGAAATGTTATTCCATCACGTCAATACTGCTAAAATCCAGAGCCATAATAATGCCACCACCACAACTTTGCATTTGTGTGTCAGTTTACATCTTACAAACAATTTTCTGATGAAATACTTAAAACCTTCCACAATTTCACAAGGTAGCTTTTAAAAATTCCCTTTTTGTGTAAAGGGATTAAGACTCAGAGGGATCAAGAGGCTATTCTAAGATCTCCTGAATCATGAATTTTCAATTCCAGACTGGAACTTTGGTATTCTGATTCCAAGTATTCTTTGCACTTCATCAGAGTCCTGATTTCTGGATCAGTAAGTCTTGTGGCGACTTGTCTGGGTCATTAAATTCAGCTTGATGCTTTTTGAGGTCTGTTGGGCCACTGCTCTTCAGTTCTGGATGGACTCCCTCCATGTTGAAACTTGCTCTTCTAATTTTAGTCTGATTGTTGGTTGTTCTCTCCAACTCATGTCTTGCTTAGGCTACAACAAATCTAAACCATCCCCCTGCCCCCAGCTAGCATTCCAGATCTCCAGTTGGGCTTCTCACCCATCTAATCCTTCTCTGACTATTTAATGTAGGAGATTATAATCAGATTTCCTGGATGATTAACGTAGAGCATAGTGAACATTGCCCCTTTCCAAAATCATGAATTCTAATTTTGTGACCTAATAGTGAATTTAGTATAGCTTTATATAGAAATCTTTACTGGTGTTTTGGGGACTGTTGATTTTAGTCTAAGAGTTGAAGAGTTGAATTAATGGTTTTTGCCATTCTTGGGAATATCAAGGACATATTAGCGTAGAGTCGACTGGGCAAAATGTGGAAATTGTAGAATGCATGTTCCTAAGTACTGTATCTTTCATCACATCATACTGTATCTTTCATCACATGTTACACAGTGAATTAATTACTTGGCCTTGATTCTGGTCCTACTTCTGCTACTGACTCACCGTTTTCACCATCTGGGCAATGGGGCAGTGTAGAATAATGCCTCTTTTGCCATGTGTTTTTGTATTTTACTATTTGCATAGAATCCATTTAAGTAATGGAAGTTAATACTTAACTAAATAATGGAAGTAATGGAAGTTGACACACAAAGTCAATTCATAAACATGGCTCCAAAGCAATTACACATGATATATGCTTAAAACTCATTAGCTGCTAGGGACTTATTAACCCTGAAAAAAATAGGTTGAACTTAACAAAAAATGAATTGTGTAGTGAAAAAACAGTAGATCTGTGACCTACAGAATTAATGCCTTACTTTCTCTGATTACTGCTGTATTTGTTCTTATTCTTATGTCATAGAGAATCATAGAATGTAAAGATTTGGGGGATGCTTGTCTAAAGCTGACAAGTTAACTATTTCTCTTGGTGGCTTGTGAAATATCCTCAATTAAAAGGCATCAGGAAACAGAAAACCCAAAAGATGGTGGCAACTAAAAAGAAGTGATGAGAGACTGGGAATTTCTAATGAATTCCTGTATCAGAAGGTCATATACCAAGACTAACTTTTATACAAACGGTGGCCGTAGGGGCCTGGTTGGCCAGAGGGAGCCGTTTGGTTGTGGGTTTGGGTTGACCCCGCCCCTCCCAGAGGAACCTACTTGCAAACCCTGGATACAGGGGCCGGCCAACCGGATGGAGACCTCCAGTCATTGGGGTGCACATATATTTACTATGGTGAATTGGAATTCAATTGGCCACCCGTATTGCCCACCGAGCATGACTGTGCAGTTTTCCCTATATGTTTCAATCTCATTGGCCACCTGTGTGTGGACCGGGCTCAACCACCTCTATAAAGGTTAGTCTGTGAGGCTGGGGGGAATATAGTAGTCGTCGGGGTAGTCGCTGGGAGCGTCGTGGTCGCCCTGGTTGTCGTAGTTGTCGGGAGCAGCGCAGTCGTCCAGGGAGCAGCGCAGCTGTGCAGCCGTCTGGGGAGCGGCCTTGTCCGGGGAGCGGCCTCATTGTCATCGTCGTCATTGCTTCGTAAGAAATGGCCCTTACCGGTCGGTTTGATTTTCGATGCTTGGCGCGAAATAAGGCTTTGCTTGACTTTCACTTTGCATCAGTCTCGTTCCTTTGATCACGGACCCTAACAGTGGCCAAAGATGAAGACATGTAATTACATCAGTGGACAAAGTAACAAAAGATTGTGGGATCTAAAGGAAGTATTATTATTTTTTATTTGAGAGAGAGAGGGAGAAAGAAAGAGTGTGTGAGCCAGCTGAGGGGAGGGGTACGGGGAGAGGGAGAGAGATAGTCTTAAGGAGACTCTGCTCTGAGTGTGGAGCCCTCTCCCCTGCTCTCTGGTCTCAACAGCTTAACTACCATCCCACAACCCTGAGATCATGACCTGAGCTGAAATCAAGAGTTGGACGCTTAACTGGCTGAGTCATCCAGGTGCCCCTGGAGGAAGTATTTTAACAGTGTTTTCTATCACAAAAAGGTGGATGTATTCAACAGAAATAATTCAAATCAGGAACTGGTTCCTACTCTGAGGCAGAATCGAAGAGGTCCTAGTAATTATCTCAGAAAGATAGAAACAACTCTACTAAGAACAGGATCATGATTTTAGTAAATTGGTTATCAGAATTATTTAACTTTTATGGGGGCTAGGGATTTGAAATAGATTGTGAATGAGAGAGAAACACTGTCATTTGGAGTAGTTAAAAGAATTTAAATTTTTTTGGGGCACGTGGGTGGCTCAGTCTGTTAAGTGGCTGCCTTTGGCTCAAGTCATAATCCCAGGATCTTGGGATTGAGCCCCATGGTGGGCTCCTTGCTCAGTGGAGAGCCTACTTCTCCATCTCTCTTTGCCTGCCACTCTGCCTACTTGTGTGTATCTCTCTCTCTGTCACATAAATAATCTTAAAAAAAAATGAATTTAAAAATTTTTGATTTTTTTTAGAATTCTGTGCTTTCTATTTTTCTTCCTTCAATTTGCAATAACATTTTGTTTTTATGTTTTATATTTTAATTTGAGGTACAAAATTATGATTTGTTACATGCCACAATACAGTGCATGTGGTAGACTCTCAGTAACTATATGTTAGGTTGAATGAATAACTAAATCAATCAATAATTACAATACAAATATAAGGTTTATGTTATTGCTCTGCTTTGCAGTTTTGTATTTGCCATGATTTCAAACGACTTCACAGTTAACCTTTCCTTCTTATTTATTTATTTTTTACAAATGCATCATCTTCTATGTGTCTCTGAAACCTTCTGCTCCCACCAGGACCAATTTAGACAGTGCTGTCATTAACCTGACATTTTCAGTGAGTTATGCTTATCTGCGGTTGAAGCTCTTTGTATAAAAATGGAGCAGTTTAATTAAATTTGTTTAGAAGCAGCAGGATTTTGCATTGTTATAATCTAGCTACTTCTTTTTCCTGTCATTCGAATAAGAGGTATGATTTTAGTAGAAAAGAAGTCTAGAGCCAATTAGCTACTTTGAGCATTGAAGCCACCCTAGACAAAAAGAATTGTAGACCAGTGAATCTTTTTCGTTATTCCCTAGATAATGCACTGTTCAGCTAGTGGCCAGTTTATTTCAAGCAAAAGACACTTGTTTCTCGACTGTTGTTCAATCATGACAACATATGTAGAAAGGAAAGAAATATCACATAAAATCAAGTGGACAGGGAGTAACAGATGCATGTAGAAAAGGCCACTGTGGCTTTGTAATGTTCATGTGAAACAGAAATCAGCAATACTGCCTTGTTGGTGAAAGGTACAGGTCTTGGTAGATGGAAGGAAGAAGGTACAGAAATGAGATTATGTTTTGCTAGGGTCCATGTTCTTTCACATGTATTCTCTCATTTAAACTCCTTAACAGCTTTGAGAAGTGGGAATTATTAGCCATATTTATCTTGTTTATATATGAAAGGAAACTAGAATATAGAAGACTATAGAAATTGAAGAACTGACCTAAATTTGAGCTGTTGTTAAGAAAGACAGGATTTGAACCCAGGGCTGACTCCTTGTCCCTCCACCTGAAGCATCTCATACAATGAATCTTTCCCCATTGATGCTCTTTGCAGGTTTCCCCTGAGTTTTCTTGAGTCTCCAGGTCAGTTTTCGTTAGAATAAGGTTTAATTCTCCAGTCAGAAGATGTTTATGTACCTCCATGGCTACCAGTATATACCTTTGTCCTCTTTGTCCTCTGGCCCTGAGTCAATCAAGGTTGCAGTCAGGGTCGTCACCCCTCTGTTCCTCCTGCCGGTTTTTACAGTCTGTCTTCTAGCTCCTGCTGAAGTCCTGCATTCTCAAGGTTTTATCTGTGGCTCCTATGATTAGCTTCTTTGAGCCTGAATTCTGGTTCTTATTAGTCTCAGTGTCTGGGTCACTACTTCTGTGCTCCCTGCATTTTTTTATGTTTTGTTTTTTAAATTTGAGACAGAGGGAGAGAGATTGAGAGAGAGGGAAAAAGCAGGAAGAAGGGTTAGAGAGAGAAGGAGAAGCATACTAGCATGCTTTCCATGGAGCAGGGAGCCTGACTCGGGGCTTGATCCCAGGACCCTGAGATCATGACCTGAGCTGAAGGCAGAGGCTTAACCAACTGAGCCACCCAGGTATCCCTATGCTCCCCGTGTTCTTTTTTTTTTTTTTTTTTTTTTTTTTTAATTTTTAAAAATTTATTTATTTGTCAGAGAGAGAGAACAAGCACAGGCAGACAGAGTGGCAGGCAGAGGCAGAGGGAGAAGCAGGCTCCCTGCCGAGCAAGGAGCCTGATGTGGGACTCGATCCCAGGATGATGGGATTATGACCTGAGCCTGAAGGCAGCCGCTTAACCAACTGAACCACCCAGGTATCCCTATGCTCCCCATGTTCTAATTGAAGTTCTTGCTCCTTGTTCCCTGCATCCTCACTCTATGCTTATACTACCCATACTGTGCTAAAAGCCACACCCTGGGAGAATCTTTGATGCCTACCTCTCCTTCCCAACTGTGCTGATCTCTTGTCTCTCTCAACCAGGCTGCCTACTTCACTTTCTCTTGCCAAGGCCTCCAGACATCAGACTTTTCCTGATATGATGTACAGGAGGAGTGTTATTCCCATGCATAATACTGTTCCACAGGTTTGCCCAGAGTCGCATAAAATCCAGAATACACAAGCAGATAGTACCATCAATTTGTATTAATTTCACATGGAATTCATTAGGATATTTTTTTCTGGTATGTCAGTAATACAGTTTACCAATTTTATAATCTCAAAATTATAATTTACATAGGAAAATCAGTTAACATGACTAATCTCATTTTTATCTTCACTTTAGAAGAGGAGTTATGCTTTACTAGTTAATGAAACAAGCAAGTATATATTATCAAAGAATAAACATAAAATGTTTTATTGTGATGATTATAAGACTTATAATTTCAGGATTTTAACTATTTTATCTGTGTGACTAGCATTACTACAAAGTTCACTTGTACTATCACATGATTTTTGACTGAGACATTGTAATTGTTGTGCCATTATTAGTAGAAATATTCTTGGAGTCCTCTTCACATTTGCCCTAGGTAAATGTGCCTGTACCAGTTATGCTTTCTTAATCTGTGCTTGCTTCATTATTAAAGATTTATGCCTATATGAGAGAAAATTAAGTTATTGATAGCATGTGGTACAGTAATTTTTTAAAACAGTTCCAATTTCCAGTCATATATTAGTAATAAGAGGACAATGAATTTTTAACACAAATGAGGGGTTGTATGTAATGTCCCAGGCTGTGGTGGTCCCTTCCTCTTTAATTCAAGAAAACATTTCAGAATGGACATGAGTGGGAGCGAAGTTATTATAGGGAAGTCCACAAACGGGTTGATCATCTACTAACTTGAGAGTATTAGTATTTGTGCTATTACTGGAATCCAGTTACTTTTGATACTTGACTGTTGTTTGATGATTTAGTACATCTTAATACTGTGGATAAGATTCTAGATATTGATCTAGATATCTAGATATCTAGATATATTGATCTAGATATCTAGATATAAGATCTAGATATCCATTCTAGATATTGATATTTAACTGTATTAAAAAATTTAATACTGTGGATAAGATTCTAGATATTGATCTAGATATCTAGATATCTAGATATATTGATCTAGATATCTAGATATAAGATCTAGATATCCATTCTAGATATTGATATTTAAACTCATGGTGCTTATGGGGGCACCTGGGTGGCTCAGTCTGATGAGCATCTATCTCTTGGTTTTGGCTCAAGTCATGATCTTGGGGGCATGAGACTGGGCCCTATAGAGGCTCCATGCTGTGCCATGGAGTCTGCTAGAGATTCTCTCCCTCTGCCCTTCCCCAGCTGGTTCTCTCTCTTTCTCTCTCACTCTCTCTAAAATAATAAATAAAATAAAAATCTTAAACTCACAGTGCTTGTTAGAATTTTCCAGTTTTTTTTTTTCTTCAGACTTTGGCCCTTGCCTCTTTTAATCTCTTTCTTTTTGTTAACCAAAATCTGTTGGTATACCATGTTGGAAAAGGATGAGAAACATAAAGCTAAAAAGTCATTACATTTTATTAATTCCTCCTAGGTAGTATTGATCAAGTTAGGAATCATTAAGAATCTCTTGTATGTGGTCATTAATATTGTCTTGTAGAAATAGGGTCAAAGAAACTCAGAGGTCTTATGAAGTTAGGACTTTAATTGAAAATCTTCAGCTGTAGGACCCTGAGTGTAATTCTGTATGTAAAAAACCTGTATATAAATATACGTGGTGATGTGGCATCCTAATACATTATGGTCAGAGCAGTCTTTCAAAACACAAAATAGATTTTGTCACTTCTCTGCTCAGTAGCTGTCAGTGGCTCTCATTGCTCTCCGAATAAAGGCAGAAATCCCTAACATACCTACCTGTTTACACGCATCTTACACTTCATTAATTTTCATTCTCTGTGTTCTGGACTTACTGTTCTCCTTTCAGTTTCTTGAATGTCACTGTCTTGGGCCACAGGAGCTTTATTAATGCTGATCCCTCTACTTGATGCTTTGACTCTTCTCTCCCCACCGAGTCACCTCACATCTCAGCCCAGGAATGATGTTTCTGAACTCCTCAATCCACATCAGCTCTTCTAACTAAATACCCTTTCTTTATATTGTCTCACAGTTTTCCTGATATTGTGATGATATATTCACGTATGATTCTATGGCTAGTATTTGTTTTTCCAATCCAGTTTGAGCCCCAAGTAGGCAAGGCTTTGTCTGATTTGTGTTCTTATTGTTTGTTTCCAGTGACTGGCACATAATTTGCTCTCAGTGAATAAATGAATGAACAGATCAAGTAAAATAATATGAGTGGCTGGTGGCACATTTTAAAACTTGTTTGATAGTCTCTCTGGGAAGCAAGCTACACATAAACTTCAGCCAAAGGACATTCTTTGTCTACCTGAGAAGATAGATTGACTTTACACTGTACATGGGGCAGCAGCCAGACCATAGTGTTGATTGCCCTTTCAACCAGGGATTTAATTTTTTATCTTCTGAATTTCTATTGGAAGGCAAACAGTTGCTGACAGGGTGAGAATTATTTTATTATAAAATACCTTCTGTTTGTTTAGTTCTTCTTAGCTCTCATTTTTATGATCTTATTTGGTCATCATCTCAGCCCTGCTATAGAAACAGAGCTCACATCATTAACAAAAAATGAGGTAACTGTCTCCTATTGGTTACGCAACTTATCCAAATCATACCCTAAATAAGGAGTTGAGCTGGGACTTAAACTTGGGTCTTAGATTTCAATCCATGACCTAGCCTACCAGTGCCAAGCTTTTTCCTCTCTAAGTGGATGTATTAATTGGAAAGAAGGGAAAAGTGAATTTCCTTTGGTAGCCCCTTGCCCCACCGTAAAGGTAAGTGACAGATATCAGCATAGGCTGGATGTAGTTCCTATCACAGGTTTCAGAAGCTGAAGATCTTTTGCTCTCTGTTGAGATATCTAGTTATACAACTTGAAGAAACCTTTCTGGTTCCTGACTATAATTCTGTTATTTATCCTCCCTAACTCCTAAGTCCCCCTTTTAATTATTGAAATTCTCTCTCTAATAAACCAAACTCTACTAATTACTTTCCACTGATTTCTACTTTGGAGTTCTGTGTGTTTTGGATGCTTAAATCTATTGCATGATAACAACGGGAAAGGACATGGTATCTTTATTTTGGTCCAGTGTTCTGAAAAATATGTCAGTTGTCACTGTAAGTCTTACTTTGAGGGCTTTAATGAATATCTTAATTATTTTATGATTATAAAACTACATTATATAAAACATATAAAGATAAATAGAAAAATCCACATGCCATATTCTAATGATAATATTTAGCATAATCCCTCTCAAGAAAGTAAAAGTTATGAAGATCTTAGCTTTTTTTTTTTTTTCTGGATTTTGTGATATGTGTGGTAGTTTCAGATTTTCAAAATAGTAATTTATAGGAATTTATTTTCCTACTCTAAATATTCCCTATTATACCTAATTTTGTATTTTGTCTTAGTTTAGGCCCCAAAAAACTGGATCTAGCCTTGACAACCCTCTCCCTTGTTCATTCATCTCCAGCTACAGAAGAGTCTGGTATCCCTTGAACACACTAGGGACACACCCATTTCAAAGCCTTGGCTTGCTATTCCCTTTTTCTAGGATGCTTCATGCAGAGAGCTACATAGTTTCTCTCTCTCACTTCCTTCAAATCTTTGCTCAGTATGTCTGTTTCAATTCAGCCTTACCCAATTACCCTTGTCAGAAGTGCAGCCCCATACCTGCCTCCTTAGTGCACATCATTCTCATAAAACTGCAGTCCCTCAAATATACAAGATAATTTACTTATTGTTTGATTTTGTTGACTGGCTTTCTTCTTCTCCCCTCACAAAAATGTAAGGTCCACACAGGTTGAAGTTTCTTTTTACTTTTCAAAATCTGTTCTACTCACAGATGTATCTGAAACCCCTGGAACAGTGTCTGGCACATAATAGATGTTCAGTAAATACCTGTGAAATAGATGGATGGGTGGATAAACAAGTAAATAAATGAATGAACTACCAGTCCAAAAAATTACTATTTTTTTTTTCAAAGATTTTATTTATTTATTTGACAGAGATCACAAGTAGGCAGAGAGGCAGGCAGAGAGAGACAGAGAGAGGGAAGCAGGCTCCCTGCTGAGCAGAGAGCCAACACGGGACTCGATCCCAGGACCCTGAGATCATGACCTGAGCCGAAGGCAGTGGCTTAACCCACTGAGCCACCCAGGCACCCAAAATTACTATTTTAAATAGCTTTATAGTATTTTATTATTTGAGTATAATTATCTAACCATCCTTGCAGTTTTTTAATACTTACATTATTTCTAATATCTCACTATCATAAATTGTGTTTGGTGAACATCTCTCTCCAAACCTATGATTATCTTCTTAGGATAATTGCTTAGAAGTTGAATCATCAGGTTCATGGCTAATAATGAAAAAAATTTTTTTTCTAAAAGTAAAAATTAAATTGGGAACAATAATAAAATAGGACCAAAGGGCTCAAAATGAAAGTTAAAAGCATTGGGGCACCTGGGTGGCTCAGTGGGTTAAGCTTCTGCCTTCGGCTCAGGTCATGATCTCGCATCTGGCTCTCTGCTCAGCAGGGAGCCTGCTTCCCCCTCTCTCTGCCTGCGTCTCTGCCTACTTGTGATCTCTTTCTCTCTGTCAAATAAATAAATAAAATCTTAAAAAAAATTAAAAGCATTATTTTACTTTTATAAAAATATTTTACTTCTATAAAAACTCAAAATGGGCCTACATATAAATGCAAAACTATAGAACTTCTGAGAGATGACATGAGAGAAAATTTAGATGATCTCAGGTTTGGAGATGCCTTTTAAAATGTGGCACCAAAGGTATAATCCATTAAAGAAATAACTGATAGTATGGATTGTGTTAAAATTAAAACCTTTTTCCTTTCAAAGGAGGAAATATTTGCAAAGGATATCTATGATAAAGAAGTGTTAAATTCAAAATATTCAAGGAACTTTTAAAACTCAGCAATAAGAGAATGAAGAATCTGGCGGAAAAATGGGCAAAAGATCTGAACAGACAGACGCCTTACCAAAGAAGATACATAGTTGGCGGATAAGCAGATGAAAAGATTCATGGCATAATATGTCATTAGGGAATTGTAAATTAAAACAGTTAAATACCACTTTTAGGATGGCAGAAATCCAGAATACTGACAATGCCAAATCCTGGTGAGGATGTAGAGCAACAGGGACACTCGTTCTTTGCTGTTGGGAATACAAAATGGTACAGTCACTACGGAAGACAATTTGTCATATTATTATTTTTTTAATTGTCCAATATATTTTATTTTATTTTTTTCTTAAAATTTTTATTTTATTATAAACATATAATGTATTTTTATCCCCAGGGGTACATGTCTGTGAATCGCCAGGTTTACACACTTCACAGCACTCACCATAGCACATACCCTCCCCAATGTCCATTACCCCATCCCCCTCTCCCAATCCCCCTCCCCCCAGCAACCCTCAGTTTGTTTTGTGAGATTAAGAGTCACTTATGGTTTGTCTCCCTCCTGATCCCATCTTGTTTCTTTTATTCTTTTCCTACCCCCCAAGCCCCCCATGTTGGATCTCCACTTCCTCATATCAGGAGATCATATGATAGTTGTCTTTCTCCGATTGACTTATTTCACTAAGCATGATACCCTCTAGTTCCATCCACGTCGTCACAAATGGCAAGATTTAATTTCTTTTGATGGCTGCATAGTATTCCATTTTGTATATATATACCACATCTTCTTTATTCATTCATCTGTTGATGGACAACTAGGTTCTTTCCATAGTTTGGCTATTGTAGACATTGCTGCTATAAGCATTTGGGTGCACGTGCCCCTTCGGATCACTACGTTTGTATCTTTAGGGTAAATACCCAGTAGTGCAATTGCTGGGTCATAGGGTAGTTCTATTTTCAACTTTTTGAGGAACCTCCATGCTGTTTTCCAGAGTGGTTACACCAGCTTGCATTCCCACAACAGTGTAGGAGGGTTCCCCTTTCTCCGCATCCTCACCAGCATCTGTCATTTCCTGACTTGTTAATTTTAGCCATTCTGACTGGTGTGAGGTGATGTCTCATTGTGGTTTTGATTTGTATTTCCCTGATGCTGAGTGATGTGGAGCACTTTTTCATGTGTCTGTTGGCCATCTGGATGTCTTCTTTGCAGAAATGTCTTTTCATGTCTTCTGCCCATTTCTTGATTGGATTATTTGTTCTTTGGGTGTTGAGTTTGATAAATTCTTTATAGATTTTGGACACTAGCCCTCTATCTGATATGTCGTTAGCAAAGATCTTCTCCCATTCTGTCAGTTGTCTTTTGGTTTTGTTAACTGTTTCCTTTGCTATGCAAAAGCTTTTGATCTTGATGAAATCCCAATAGTTCATTTTTGCCCTTTTGCTTCCCTTGCCTTTGGCGATGTTCCTAGGAAGACGTTGCTGCGGCTGAGGTTGAAGAGGTTACTGCCTGTGTTCTCCTCAAGGATTTTGATGGATTCCTTTCTCACATTGAGGTCCTTCATCCATTTCGAATCTATTTTCGTGTGTGGTGTAAGGAAATGGTCCAATTTCATTCCTCTGCATGTGGCTGTCCAATTTTCCCAATACCATTTGTTGAAGAGGCTGTCTTTTTTCCATTGGACATTCTTTCCTGCTTTGTCGAAGATTAATTGACCATAGAGTTGAGGGTCTATTTCTGGGCTCTCTATTCTGTTCCAATGATCTATGTGTCTGTTTTTGTGCCAGTACCATACTGTCTTGATGATGACAGTTTTGTAATAGAGCTTGAAGCCTGGCCAGGGGTTTATCAATCTTATTCTTTCAAAGAACCAGCTCCTAGTTTCATCGATTTGTTCTATTGTTTTTTTTGGTTTCTATTTCATTGATTTCTGCTCTGATCTTTATGATTTCTTTTCTCCTGCTGGGTTTAGGCTTTCTTTCTTGTTCTTTCTCCAGCTCCTTTAGGTGTAGGGTTAGGTTGTGTATTTGAGACCTTTCTTGTTTCTTGAGAAAGGCTTGTAGTGCTATATATTTTCCTCTCAGGACTGCCTTTGCCATGTCCCTCAGATTTTGAACTGTTGTGTTTTCATTATCATTTGTTTCCATGAATTTTTTCAATTCTTCTTTAATTTCCTGGCTGACCCATTCATTCTTTAGAAGGATGCTGTTTAGTCTCCATGTATTTGGGTTCTTTCCAAATTTCCTATTGTGATTGAGTTCTAGCTTCAGAGCATTGTGGTCTGAAAATATGCAGGGAATGACCCCAATCTTTTGATACTGGTTGAGACCTGATTTATGACCTAGGATGTGATCTCTTCTGGAGAATGTTCCATGTGCACTAGAGAACAATGTGTATTCTGTTGCTTTGGGATGAAATGTTCTGAATATATCTGTGATGTCCATCTGGTCCAGTGTGTCATTTAAGGCCTTTATTTCCTTGTTGATCTTTTGCTTGTGTGATCTGTCCATTTCAGTAAGGGGAGTGTTAAAGTCCCCTACTATTATTGTATTATTGTCCATGTGTTTCTTTGATTTTGTTATTAATTGGTTTATGTAGTTGGCTGCTCCCACGTTAGGGGCATAGTTCTTCTTGTTGGACAGACCCTTTGAGTATCATATAGTGTCCTTCCTCATCTGTTATTATAGTCTTGGCTTACAATCTAATTGATCTGATATAAGGATTGCCACCCCAGCTTTCTTCTGATGTCCATTAGCATGGTAAATTGTTTTCCACCCCCTCACTTTAAATCTGGAGGTGTCTTCGGGTCTAAAATGAGTTTCTTGTAGTTAACATATTGATGGTTTTGTTTTTTTATCCATTATGATACCCTGTGTCTTTTGATTGGGGCATTTAGCCCATTAACATTCAGGGTGACTATTGAGAGAGATGAATTTAGTACCATTGTATTGCTCGTAAGGTGACTGTTACTGTATATTGTCTCTGTTCCTTTCTGATCTACTATTTTAAGGCTCTCTTTGCTTAGAGGACCCCTTTCAATATTTCCTGTAGAGCTGGTTTGGTGTTTGCAAATTCTTTCAGTTTTTGTTTGTCCTGGAAGCTTTTTATCTCTCCTTCTATTTTCAATGATAGCCCAGCTGGATATAGTATTCTTGGCTGTATGTTTTTCTCGTTCAGTGCTCTGAATATATCATGCCAGTTCTTTCTGGCCTGCCAGGTCCCTGTGGATAAGTCTGCTGCCAATCTAATATTTTTACCATTGTATGTTACAGACTTCTTTTCCCGGGCTGCTTTCAGGATTTTCTCTTTGTTGCTAAGACTTGTAATTTTACTATTACGTGACAAGGTGTGGACCTATTCTTTTTGATTTTGAGGGGGGTTCTCTGCACCTCCTGGATTTTGATGCTTGTTCCCTTTGCCATATTAGGGAAATTCTCTACAATAATTCTCTCCAATATACCTTCTGCTCCCCTCTCTCTTTCTTCTTCTTCTGGAATCCCAATTATTCTAATGTTGTTTCGTCTTATGGTGTCACTTATCTCT
>PISX010003777.1:0-114581 GCA_004024625.1 Mellivora capensis | reverse complement strand
AGCTAGAACCTTGAGAATCATCATTCTGAACTCTAGATCTGACATATTACCAATGTCTGTACTGATTAGGTCCCTAGCCTTCGGTACTGCCTCTTGTTGTTTTTTTTTGTGGAGTTTTTCTGCCTCGTCATTTTTTCCAGATAAGAGTATATGAAGGAGCAAATAAAAATACTAAAAGGGTGGCAAAGACCCCAGGAAAGTGCACTTTAACCAAATCAGAAGATACCCCAAATTGTGGGGGGAAGAAAGGGGATAAAAAGAAGTTCAGAAAAAAAATTAAAAAAAAAAGAAAAAATATAAAAAAGAAAAAAAATATATATTAGACTGGTGACTAGAACAGGGTCACTCACTTAATTTTGGGGTATTTTGGTCTCTTAGAAGAAACTACCTCCCAAAATTTTAAAGAATGAAAAACGTATATAGGGTAAACACAATGAAGGGATGGAATATGCCTATAAAGATAAAAAAAAATTTTTTTTAAAATTTCTAAAAAAAGGAGTTGATAAGGTAAGTTGGTTGGGAGAATAAAGGAAAAGAAAGTGGAGAGAATTTGCTCAGGCTGGAGACTAGAACAAGCCCGGAGCTAGATTTAGGGTATATTTTGATCTGCTAGAGGAAGTTGTACCCCAAATTTTTAGAAGAAAAGAAAACCTATGTGTATACAAAAAATAAAGTTAAATGCTACGAAGGATAAAATGTGAGTATAATCATGAAGGTTCAAAAAAGATTTTTTTTTTTTGGAAAGGTTAAGATAAACTAGTTAAAAAACATTAAAAAAGAAATGGGTAAAAGTTAAAAAAAATTTAGCAGAAGAAAAAAAAATTAAAGAAAAAATTAGCTGCAAGACTAAAGAATCATGGGAAGAAACCCATGAATTCCGTGCTTTACTTTCTCCTCCTCTGGAATTCCGCTGCTCTCCTTGGTAAGTGAACTTGGTCTTGGCTGGATTTGTTGTTGATCTTCTGGGGGAGGGGCCTGTTATAGTGATTTTCAAGTGTCTTTTCCTCTTACCAGGGGCCAGGCTAAGTAATCCGCTCGGTTTCGCTTTCGGGAGCTTTTGTTTCCTGAACGCTTTCCGTAGAGTTCCGGAGGACGGGAATGAAAATGGCGGCCTCCCAATCTCTGGCCCGGAGGAGTCGAGAGCTCAGGGCCCCACTCCTCATTGCCCCCTCAGAGAAAAGGGCCCAATCACTCCTGTCTCCCTGGCCTCCGGCCCCGCTCTGAGCTCACCCAGCCTGTGACCGGTTCAAGGTAACCCCGAGCTGAGAGCTCACTCCTCGGCTCTGTCTGTAGCCGGCTTCCCCGCTCTAATACCTGCTAGCTTTGCGACACTCAGACACCACCCCCGATCCTTCTGTGACCCTGCGGGACCTGGGGCCATGCTGACCCTGCGTGGGCTTCACCCTGGTTTAGTCTCTGGAGCGATGTCCCTCAGTGGAGCAGACTTTTAAAAGTCCTGATTTAGTGCTCCGTTGCTCTGCCGCTTGCCGGGAGCTGGCCCCTCCCCCCGCAGTCTATCTTCCCGTTTCTTTGGATTCACTTCTCTGTCGGTCTTATCTTTCAGAAAGTGGTTGATTTTCTGTTTCTAGAATTGCTGTGCTTCTTCTCTTCAATCTCCCGTTGGATTTGTAGGTGTTTGCAATGGTTTGATAAGCTATCTAGCTGATCTCCTGCTACCTGATGTAGTCTCAGCTGCTACTTCTCTGCCATCTTGACTCCTCCCAATTTGTCATATTCTTACAAAACTAGACATACTCATACTATCTGATCCAGCAGTTGTGCTCCTTGGTATTATCCAAAGGTGTTGAAAACTTATGTACACAAAACTCTGCACATGGATAGTTATCGTAGCTTTATTTATAATAGCTAAAACTTGGAAACAAGCAGTACGTGAGTTCACCTTCCGTAGGTGGACTGATAATTGATTTGTGGTATATCCAGACAATGGAATGTTATCCAACACTGAAAGTAAATGAGCTGTCAAGCTATGAAAAGAAACATAGGAACCCTGAATACTTCTCTGAGTGAAAGAAGCCAATCTGAAAAGTTACATATTGATGATTCCAACATGACATTCTAGAAAAGGTAAAACTGTGGAGATAGTAAAAAGATCAATGGTTACCTGAGATAGAAGTGGGCGGAGGGATGAAGAGGCAGAGCATAGAAAATTTTTAGGGCAGTGAATAAATTATTCTGTGTGATTATTATAATGGTAGATACATGTCCTTATACATTTGTCCAAACCCACAGGACATAAAACACCAAGAATGAGCTCTCATGTAAACTCTGGACCTCAGGCGATGATGATATGTCAATGTTGGTTCATCTGTTGTTTCAGATGTATCACTCTGGTGCAGGGATGCTGTATGTGTGGGAAGTGGGAGCAGGGTGCAGATGAACTGCTCGTACTTTCCACTCAGCTTTGCTGCGAACCTAAAACTACTCTAGTAGATAGAGTTACATAATGAAAAAAAGCTCCCCCACCCCCAGTCCCCTCTTTCTACGGGCCCATTCATTAGAATAAACTCATCTTTGGCCATTTCTCATTTCTCTTTTTAGTTATTCTGGTAGTTGTAAGATGCTTATATCTCCATCTCTAACACTTGATTTCTCAGCTTCAGGAAGTTTCTGTTGATGCTGTGCTAAGAAAGATGAGGAATTCAGCTCATGTTTATTATATGCCTCCCCACCACCACTAATTTTGTTGGCTATAATGGTTTTACTAGTAGTTTCCTTTGTAGTTTTTTTTAAAAAAAGATTTTTATTTATTTATTTGACAGGCAGAGATCACAAGTAGGCAGAGAGGCAGGCAGAGAGAGAGGTGGGAGCAGGCTCCCTGCTGAGCAGAGAGCCCGATGCGGGGCTCGATCTCAGGACCCTGGGATCATAACCTGAGCCGAAGGCAGAGGCTTTAACCCACTGAGCCACCACGGTGCCCCTCCTTTGTAGCTTTTAAACTATATTTTTGTATCTTAAATTTAATGTATTATATTCCTTGGGATAGCAGTGTGTTTGGCTTTCCTTTTCAGAACTTCACCATTGTCATGAAAGCCACCTCAAAGATTAATAAGTATGCTGGTATGAGGGAGGGATGCAGTAATTGAGGGCAACATTGACTTAAAAGAAGGAGGGGAGATGGCACTCTTAATCTCTAGCAATATCAATTGGAAAAGAGATGCTCACACATTTAAAAAAATCAGGGATCTTAGCAGTTGGCCCCTGCTCAGTGTCTTCCTGCCACTCATTTTTCATGCCCACTGCTGCCACCTCCCCCATCACACTGGAAGAAATTTCTGCACTTATCATTGCTGATGGCTCTGGTATATATGCAAGGCGGGCTTTGCTGGGGATGATGCTCCCCCTCTCCTGGCCATGTTCCTGTCCATTATCAGATACCCCCTGGACTCCAAGGCATCATGATGGGGATGGGTCAAAAGACTCCTATGTGGGCAGAGGGCCCAGAGATAGCAGGGCATCCTTATCTTTAAGTACCCTATCAAGCCCAGCGTCATCAACAGCAAGGAAGACATGGAGAAGATCTGGTATCACACCTTTAACAATAAATTTTGCATGGCTCCCAAGGAGTGCTCTATGCTGCTGACTGAGGCTCCTCTGCACCCTAAGGCCAACCAGGAGAAGATGACTCATCATGTTCAAGACGTTCAACATTCCCATCATGTATCTGGCCATCCAGGTTGTGCTATCCCTGTACACATCTGGCCGCACCACTGGTATTGTCATGGACTCTGGTAACAGGGTAACCCACACTGTTCCCATTTGTCTGTGGTACTCCCTGGCCCATGCCTTCGTGTGTCTGGACCTGGCTGGCCAGGACCTGAGGGACTACATCTTGACGTTACTTACAGAGAGCGATTATAGCTTCACCACCACAATTAAGTGGGAGATCATGTGTGACATCACCAAGAAGCTCTACTAGGTCACCTTGCACTTTGAGCAGTAGATGGCCACTGCAGTGTCCTCCTCGTCTCTGGAGAAGAGCTATGAGTTGCCTGATAGTCAGGTGATCACCATGGGCAAGGAGTGGTATCCCTTTCCGGAGACACTCTTCCCACTCTCCTTTCTGGGTATGGAGTACTGTGATATCCAGGAGACCATCTGGAACTCCATCATGAATTATGACACTGACATCTGAAGGGACCTCTCCTTTAAAACAATGCCATCTCGTGGGACCACCATGTACCCAGGCATCTCAGGTAGAATGCAGAAAGGGATCACAATGCTGGAGCTCAGCATGGTGAAGATCAAGGTCATTGCTTCTCCTGGAGGGGCTCCATTCTGGCCTCACTGTCCACCTTTCAGAAGGTGTGGATCAGCAAACAGGAGTATGATGAGTCGAGCCCTTCCATTGCCCACCTCAGATGTGTCTAAATGCTCTGCAAGCAGATATATAGCATTTGCTGCATTAGTTAATTCCTAAGTGTAAATTTGCGTGGCAAGTGTATATACCTCGTGCTAGCCTCATAAACTGGAATAACCTTTTGAAAAGAAATTTGTTCTTGAAGCTTGAATATGATGTCAACACTGGGTGATAGAATTGTTGCTGATTTTGACCTTGTGTTCAAATTAACTTTTCCCTTGGTATGTGTTTAATATCCTGTACATACCTTTGATTTAAACCCCTTGTACATGAGGTTCAGTCACTTCATGGCTAAAGTGAAAACATGTTTATGGAAGAGAAATCTATTCATGAACACCCTCCATAAGGTTGTTGATCTGCGTTGGATATTAATGTGTGAGAGCTGCATATTCAAGGATTTCTCTAGAGGCTGGCAAGATTTTTGAATCAACTGGCATTTTTATGTCTTGCTTGTCTGACAGGGTTAGGAACTCCTAATCCTTAGGACCCATTTTCCTTTCTTATCTAGTGTATTCCTACCAGAACTCTGTGGGTTGTTACTGCCTTGAGTTGGAAAACAGTTTGCATTTACACCTGTAAATTTACTCATCATTTTAATTTATGTAAAGTTTTTGTACACAATTCTTTAAGAGATGACAGCAAATTTTGTTTTTCTACTGTCATGTGAGAATAAACATTAGGTTTCTAGCAACGTGTCATTGTGTGAGGAAAATAAATCACTACAGTAAACTGGAAAAAAAAATCAGCAGATAGCTTCCTTTGCTTCTTGTTCCAGCCTTCCACTTTCATAAGAAATGTGAGGACAGGGGCGCCTGGGTGGCTCAATGGGTTAAAGCCTCTGCCTTCGGGGGTCATGATCCCAGGGTCCTGGGATCGAGCCCCTCATCGGGCTCTCTGCTCCGTGGAGAGCCCGCTTCCTCCTCTCTCTGCCTGCCTCCCTGCCTACTTGTGATCTCTCTCTCTCTGTCAAATAAATAAATAAAACCTTAGAAAAAAAAAGAATACTGTTAAAAAAAAAAAAGAAATGTGAGTACATGAGGTATCCAAAAGAATATTATAAAGCATTTTTCCTAATTATAGTTTTAGGATTTGAATATTTTCTGTAGAGTTGTATAATAGTTAATTTAGCCATTTACTGATTGATTATCCCTGAGAGCTTTTTTGGAGGCCCTATTTTTTTCTTTCGTAGTACATTTTCCCTCACTGATCTTACCTGCAGTTTTGATGATTTGCAAATCTGCACCTCCTGTGTAGTCTGTTATTACTCTCCTTGAACAGTAACTCAGACTTATAAAATTCACAAGTGCACTTGTCCTTTCTCTCCAGAACTACTACTTCTTTTTTTTTTTTTTAAAGATTTTATTTATTTATTTGACAAAGGGAAACACAGTGAGAGAGGGAACACAAGCAGGGGGAGTGGGAGAGGGAGAAGCAGGCTTCCCTTGGAGCAGGGAGCCCGATGCGGGGCTCGATCCCAGGACCCTGGGATCATGACCTGAGCTGAGGGCAGACACTTAACCTACTGAGTCACCCAGGTGCCCTTCTCTCCAGAACTTCTTAATCTTACACATTACAGTGAGTGGTACACTTTCAAACAATTGCTCAAGCAAAACAATTGGGTCTCATACATAACTCATCTCCTTTATTTTCCCACATCTGGTTGCTCAAGTCCTGTTGATTCTCCCTGCTACTTTTTTTTTTTTTTTAATACTCTTCTATTTACTTTTCTCTATCTTTACCACTGTTGTTCTGGTTTAGGTTACTGTGTTTTTCAAGTGTTTTACTGTAACAGTTTTCTGTCTGATGTCTTGCCTCCAATTCTTCCTCTCTTCAAATTTATTCATTGTGCTAGGGGCGCTTGGGTGGCTCAGTGGGTTGAGCCTCTGCCTTCGGCTCAGGTCATGATCTCAGGATCTTGGGATCGAGCCCTACATCGGGCTCTCTGCTCGGCGGGGAGCCTGCTTCCTCCTCTCTCTCTGCCTGCCTCTATGCCTACTTGTGATCTCTCTCTCTGTCAAATAAATAAATAAAATCTTAAAAAAATTCTTTAAAAAAAATTTATTCATTGTGCTCAACCAGAATGATCTTTCCTTTTTTTCCCAGAATGATCTTTTTAAAATAAAAATTCAATCATTTTTACTCTTCCGCTGAAATCTCTAATATAAAAATGTGTGTATTATTCATGGTTCTCCAAAGAAGCAGAACCAATGAAATATAGGCAGAGAGATACATCAGAGGAAATTTATTATAGGAATTGGCTGATATGGTTTTGGAGGCCCCGAGGTCCCATGATCTGCTGTCTGTAAGCTAGAGAACCAGCAAAGTCTGTAATTCAGGCTATATGTAAAGGCATGAGAATCAGAGGACTGATGGTCTAAGTCCCTGAATCCAAAAGCCCAAGAACCATGAGCAGTGACGAATCAGTGCAGGAAAAGATCAGTGTCTCAGCTCAAGGAGAAAGGATGAATTTCTCCTTTTTCCATGTTTTTGTTATATTCAGGCCCTCAACAATTTGAATTAAGCCCACCTGCACTGGTAAGGTCCATCCGCCTTAGTCTAATGATTCACATGCTTATTTCTTTCATAAACACCCTCAGAGACACACCCAGAAATAATGTTTTCATCAGCCAACTGGACATTCCTTGGCACAGTCAAGTTGACTTGTAAAATTAATCATCACAATATAGAGATGTCTAATATCATTATCATCTATATCTATATCTATCTATCCATACACACACCTACACACAAACATGCCCTTGATGACATGAGCCTACAGGTCTCATTAGTCTCCTCTTGCTAGACGAATTTCTTTTTAAAATTTTATTTATTTAAAAAAATATTTATTTAGGAGAGAGAGAGAGCATGAGCAGTGGGGAGAGGCAAATGGAGAGGGAAAAGCAGACTCCCCATTGAGCAGGGAGCCTGATGGAGGGCTCAGTTCCAGGACCCTGAGATCATGACCTTAGCCAAAGGTAGACACTTAACCAACTGAGCAAACCATGTGTTCTTTCTTTTCCTTGATTTCTTTTCCTTGATTATGCCATGCTCTTCTTGTGCTTCTAGAATGTCACACAATCTATTTCTTTTGCCTGGACTATTCCCCCTACCCCTCTTTAACTGGTAACTCATTGTCATCTTTTGTGTCTTAACTTGGCTTACGTATCTTTTCTCCTTGAATCCTTCCTTTATCACTGACGTCTGGGATAGGTATCATTCAGAGGTCCTCCCAGGGAAATGCTTTTGCTTATTCCATTAGGATTATTGTGATGTGTAGTAATTCCTGTTTGCATATTTGATCCCAGCAGGCTGAGTTCTGTACATATGTAAATATACACAAGCATTATATACATGAATATTGAATGAATATGTGGGTGAACTTGAAAAATGGAAAGCTTCTATCCAGCATCTACATAAACTTTGGTGTTAAAAAGAAGTCTGCAAAGGGAAAAAATAAAAGCAAGAACATGAAAGAAAACATTTAATACCAGAAGGTAAAGTTTCTAATCATTGCTTCTACTTGAAGTGAGAAAGACATGGAATAATTCATATTCCTTTTGATCTTTGATAAATTGGTTCTTTTCCCAGAATGTTAATTCATAAAATAGAAATACTTAATCATAAAAATTATTCACTTTTGGTCTCACCCATGATTTTTTTTTTTCATCGTGAAGATTTTTATTAAATTATAGTACATTACAGTTTATGTCCTAATAATAAAATTTTGGGGTAATGTGATATAAAAACCTACTTGGCCACATTACTTCTTGAGTTTCTTCTGGGCAGCTTTCTTCTTGACCATCTGTAATCGCTTCATGGCATTGAGCTGTGATTCTTGTGAAGTTGGACCTTTAAGGGATGCTGAGGGAGAGCTGCTTGATTCCCAAGTGGTTTTGCCAGTGGTACTTCCACTAGGCCCTGATGTCCCACTATTTCCATTCCCAATGAGTTGGCTGGTGCTTCCTGGAACTAAACTGCTTGGACTAGGAAGACCCACTTTGCTAACATTGTCACAACTAATGGAGCGACTAAGGCCAGTTTTGCCCAAAGTTAGAGGTGGAGGTGGTTTCAGTGGTACAGTGGGTGCAGTGCTGTTACTGGAACCTATTTTGGAACCTATTCCACCCTTAGATGATGTCGCCAGACCAGTTAAACCCACAGGCTTCTGGTTAGTTGATGAGGTAGCAGGCTTCCCACTATTATTTTGGGTTGTTGAATTCAGTTTTGCTGTTGATGGACCAGCAGAGGAAGTTTTAGCTCCAAAAGCTGCCCATCCAGTTAGGCCACTAGTTACTGAAGAGGAAACACTGGTACTAGAAGAATTTCCTGAAATAGCCATGGATGTCTTGACCTCTGTTCTCTTAAATGCTAGAAAAGTCGTCTCTTGTATGAGTTTAGTTTCTGGTTTCTTAACCAGTGGATCTTTGACAGCTGGAGCTACAGAAACAACTGTGGGGGCTGGTTTCTGTGGTGGTTTCTGAGTTTTTTGAGCCATTCTTTTCATTTGTCTGGTACATCGAGCACAATACCACACCAGACGAGGGTCATTCACTTCCTTGTCTGTCACCTGGGGCTTATGGCAATCTTGGTGGTAGAGATTACGACACTCCTGACATTCTACTAATTGATTACCAGATGCCACCGTCATTTGCCTACAAACAACACAGGCCAATCCCATCTCCATGGCAAAATCATCAGCACTAGTCTCCTCAAAACTGGAAAGGTCAGTCATGGCTAAATCCTTGCTAGTTTGGACGGTAATGGGAGAGGACCGTGTCTCTGGTTTCTCCAATCTAGGTTTCTTTGGAATATCAACTCCTTCTGTGATGTCTGATTTCATTTTATCAGCTGGTCTCTTCTCAGCTTCCTTCTTTACTTTTTCAGTTGTGAGGGCCTTGCCATTACTATTGCCAGAAGGAAGACTGGATGATGTTTTGGGCTCTTGAGTAACAGAAATAGTTTTTGTGCTTGAAATTTTGGGTGGCTCCACATCCTTCTGAGATGGACGGTAACTTGAATCAATGCCCCGAGCCAAAGATTCATCAAGTAGTGCCTTTAGCTTTTCTGCAGAATCCTTACTCTTTGAATGTAAGAAGCCTAGTGCTTTCAAAAAAATGGGATCAAGTTCCAAGTTCACAGTAGCTGCCCTTGCAAACACCGCTCCGCCCCGCAGCTCCGTCCGTTCCTGGAGGCCCCTTCCGAACCGCTCTGATTTTTTTTTTTTTTTTTTTTTGCATTCATTTGGTAACTATTGGTGCCTACCTTATTCTAGGAGCCATTGTAGCAATTGGGGTGTTTTCAGGAAGAAGTAAAGAGATCCATAAAATGTTGAGAAAAATGAATAGTGGAAATAGGATTGAAATATTTTTTCCTTTTTTAAATTGAAGTAAAATGAACAGATAACATTATATTAGTTTCAGGTGTACAAAATAATGATTCAATATTTGTATACATTGTGAAGTGGTCATCTGAACAAGTCTAATTACCATTTGTCCTAAGAAAGTCACAAAAATTGTTTGTCTGGTGATGAGAACCTTCAAGATCTACTTTCTTAGCAACTTCCAAAGATGCAATGCAATATTTTTAAATGCAACCCTTATACTATATATTACATTCCTATGACTTTCTTATTTTATGTATAAGTGGAATTTTGTACCTCTTGGTCTCCTTTGCCCATTGCCCAAACTCCCCTCCTCTTTGGCAACCACCTGTTCTGTCTATGAGTTTTGTTTTGTTTGTTCACTTGCTTTTTTAGATTCTACATGTAAGTGAAATCATACAGTATTTGTTTATTTCTGCCTGTTAATTTAGCATAATACCCTCAAAGTCTATCCATGTTGTCACAAATGGCAAATTTCATTCTTTTTTAATGCCTGAGTAGTATTCCATTGTGTATGTGTATGTGTGTATCTATGTGTATGTGTATATGTGTGTGTGTATGTGTATATATATATATGTATATGTATAATATATATGTTGTTTCCATATCTTGGCTATTATAAGTAATGGTGCAATGAACATAGGGATACATATATCTTTTTAAATTAGTATTTTTGGTTGCTGGGGGGAGGGGGTCGGGAAAGGTGGGTGGGGTAATGGACATTGGGGAGGGTATGTGCTATGGTTAGTGCTGTGAAGTGTGTAAACCTGGTGATTCACAGACATGTACCCCTGGGGATAAAAATATGTTTATAAAAAATAAAAATTAAAAAAAATAAATAAAAATAAATTAGTATTTTTATTTTCTTAAGATAAATACTCAGAAGTATAATTGCTGAATCATATGATAATGTTATACTGTCTCCATACTGTTTTCCACAGTGGCTGCACCAATTTATAGTCCCCCCAATAGTGCATGCAGGTTCCCTTTTCTCCATATCCTTGCCAACACTTTTTTTTTTTTAAGATTTTATTTATTTATTTGAGAGAGAGGCAGTGAGAGAGCATGAGCGAGGAGAAGGCCAGAGGGAGAAGCAGACTCCCCGTGGAGCTGGGAGCCTGATGTGGGACTCGATCCCGGGTCTCCGGGATCATGACCCGAGCCGAAGGCAGTCGTCCAACCAACTGAGCCACCCAGGCGTCCCTTGCCAACACTTTTTATTTCCTGTCTTTTTAATAGTAGTTATTCTGACAGTTGTGAGATACTGTGATTTTTTTTATCATAATTTTTCGCTTCCCTATTGATTAGTGATATTGAGCATCTTTTCATATGTGTATTGGCTGTCTGTATGTCCCCTTTGGAAAATGTCTATTTTTAGATTTTCTGGCCATTTTAAAACCAGATTGTTTTTTTTTTTTATATTAAGTTGTGTAAGTTCTTTTTTTTTTAAAGATTTTATTTATTTATTGACAGACAGAGATCACAGGTAGGCAGAGAGGCAGGCAGAGAGAGAGAGAGAGGAGGAAGCAGGCTCCCTGCTGAGCAGAGAGCCCGATGCGGGGCTCGATCCCAGGACCCTGGGATCATGACCTGAGCCGAAGGCAGAGGCTTTAACCCACTGAGCCACCCAGGTGCCCCAAGTTGTGTAAGTTCTTTACATATTTAGATACTGACCCCTTACTGGGTGTGTGATTTGCAGATATCTTCTCCCATTTATTAGGATGCCTTTTCATTTTCTTGATGGTTTCCCTCATTGTACAGAAGCTTTTTAGTTTGATGTAGTCCCATTTGTGTATTGTTGCTTTTGTTGCCATTTCCTTTGGAGTCAGATCCAAAAAAACATCACCAAGAGCAATGTCAAGGAGCTATTTTTAGGAGTTTTATAATTTCAGGTATTACCTTCAGGTCTTTAATCTGTTTTCAGTTAACAATTGTGTATGATGAAAGGTAGTATTCCAGTTTTATTCTTTTGCATGTGGCTGTCCAGCTTTCCCATCACCTTCTATTGAAAAGATTGTCCTTTCTTCATTGTATATTCTTTCCGCCTTTGTAATAAATTAGTTGGCCATATGTTCATGGGTTTATTTCTTTTTTCTTTTCTTTTTTTTTTTTTTAAGATTTTATTCATTTATTTGACAGAGATCACAAGTAGGCAGAGAGGCAGGCAGAGAGAGAGAGGGAAGCAGGCTCCCCACCAAGCAGAGAGCCCGATGTGGGGCTCCACCCCAGGATCCTGAGATCATGACCTGAGCCGAAGGCAGAGGGTTTAACCCACTGAGCCACCCAGGCACCCTTTCTTGGTTTTTTTCTGAGGTCTCTGTTCTGTTCTGTTGATCTGTATGCTTGTTTTATGCTAATAGCTTCCTGTTTTGATTACTATGGCTTTGTAATATAATCTGAATCTGGGAGCATGATGCTTCCAGCTTTGTTTTTTCTTGAGATTGCTTTGGCTATTCATTCTTTGTGGTTCTATATGAATTTTAGAATTGTAAGTTATCTTTGTGTGAAAAATGCCATTGGAATTTTGATAGAGATTGCATTGAATCTGTACATTGCTTTGGATAATATGGACATTTTAACAATATTGATTCTTATCTTTTCATTTATTTGTTTCTCCTTCAATATCTTTCATCAGTATCTTACATTTTTCAGTGTAGATGTCTTTCACCTCCTTGGTTAAATTTTATAAATAGATATTTATTCTTTTGGATGCAATTGTAAATGGGATTGTTTTCTTAATTTCTCTTTCTGAGAGTTTGTATATAAAAACATAACAGATTTTGTATATTTTGTATATTGATTTTATACTCTGCAACTTTACCAGATTTGTTTATTAGTTCCAACAGGATTTTTTGTAGAGTCTTCAGGGCTAGCTATATTAAAAATCATAAGTGCAAAGAGTGATGGCTTCACTTTTTCCTTTCCAATTTGGATGTCTTTTATTTCTTTTTCCTTGCTCTGGATAGGATTTTCAGTACTGTGTTGAATTAAAGTGATGAGAGTGGGCACCCTTGTTTTGTTTCTGGTCTTAAAGGAAAAGCTTTTAGCTTTTTACCAGTGAGTATGATGTTAGCTGTGGGCTTGTCATATATGGCCTTTATTATGGTGAGGTATATTCTGTGTTTACGTAACTTGTTGAGAGTTTTTATCGTAAGTGGATTTTGAAGTTTATCAGTTGGTTTTCTTCATCTGTTGAGGTGATCATATGATTTTTGTCCTTCATTTCATTTGTGTGAATCTGAAGCAGACTCTGTGCTGAGCACAGAGCCCGACTTGGGGCTCAGTCCCACAGCCATGAGATCATGACCTGAGTCCAAACCAAGAGTTGGAAGTTTAACCAACTGAGCCACCCAGGTGGCCCCAGGCAGAGTATCCCTAATTGGAAAATTTTTCCTTTCAGCATTTTAAATGTAACATGCCACTCTTTTCTGGCCTGCAAAGTTTCTGCTGAAAATCTGCTCAAAGCCTTATAGAGGTTTCTTTGTAGTAACAAGTTGTTTTCTCTTGCTGCTTTTAAGATTCTCTGTTTATCTTTAATGTTTGATTTTAATTATATTTTTAATATAATTATATATAAATTATATGCATAATTTATATATATATATATGAAATGTTTGATTTTTTTTATTTATTTATTTGACAGACAGAGATTACAAGTAGGCAAGAGAGGCAGGCAGGGAGAGAGAGGGGGAAGCCGAGTTTCTGCGGAGCAGAGAGCCCGATGTAGGGCTCGATCCCAGGACCCTGGGATCATGACCTGAGCTGAAAGCAGAGGCTTTAACCCACTGAGCCACCCAGGCGCCCCAATAATGTTTGATTTTGATTTTAATTATAATGTGTCTTGGTGTGGGTCTCTTTGTGTGCATCTTGTTTAGAATTATCTAGGCTTGCCATATCTTGAGGTTGATTCCTTCCCCAGGTTGGGGAAACTTTCAGCCATTATTTCTTCAAATACATTTTCTGCTCCTTTGTGTCCTTTCCTTCTGGGATCCCTATAACATGAATGTTACTCCATTTGTACCAGTTTCTCAGTTCATTGATTGTACTCTTCAGCTCTCTGACTTCTGTTTAGTACTTTTATATATTTTCTTATCTCTTTGTTGATGTCCTTCCTATGTTCTTGCATTATTCTAATTTCATTGACATTTTTATGACCATTAGCTTGAACTCTTTATCATTTGTCTCTTTCATTAAGGTATTTTTTCTGTTGGCTTATCTTTTTTTTTTTTTTTTTAAAGATTTTATTTATTTATTTGACAGAGAGAGATCACAAGTGGGCAGAGAGGCAGGCAGGGGGAGAGAGAGAGAGAGAGAGAGAGAGAGAGAGGGAAGCAGGCTCCCTGCTGAGCAGAGAGCCTGATGCGGGACTCGATCCCGGGACCCTGAGATCATGACCTGAGCCGAAGGCAGCGGCTTAACCCACTGAGCCACCCAGGCGCCCCAGCTTATCTTTTTTTCTTTTCATTTGGAACATGTTCCTCTGTTTCCTCATTTTACTTGACTTTCTGTGTTTGTTTCTATATATTAGGTTAAAGAGCTATCTCTTACAGTCTTGAAGGAAGGGCCTTGTATAGGGGATGAACCTTATCTTTTAACTTTGCACTTACTCTTGTGTCTCTAATTTTTTCAGACCTGTGGGGCCCAGAAATACAATTCTCCCTGGCCACTAGGCCAAGTACTCAATGGGTGTCCCTGATATGGGTTGCACTTATGTACTGTGTCTGGCAGCAGTTGTAGGAACAGTACAGAGGGTCAGGGCACTCAGTTGCCAGTGCCAGCATGCTATCATGAAAATGATACCTGCCTATGCCAGTGCCAGAAAGGGAGAGTGTGAAGATGGTGCCCACCTTGCTGGCACTAGCAAGATAGAGGCAGAATGCCAAAAATAGTACTTGCCTGCTCTTCTGTCCTCAGAGAACACTGTAACAGGTTTCTGCCTCTTTGGCAGACACCTTAAGATTAGCAAATGAATCTCCTTCATATATGGTACAAATGCTTCTCAATCTCCTGCTTTTGTGCTGGGTCCTGGAGTGAGCAAGTTTGCACTTGAGTCCTGTAAGTAACTGTGTAACTGAGTAAGAGTGGAATATCCTTTCTCCACAACTGTGTATTTCCCCTAGATTTAAGCCTGTTGGTTTTCCAAGCCAAATATTTTGGGTGTTCATCTCTTCAGTACAGGTTTCGACGGCTGGGGTGCCTGATGTGAGCCAGAAACCCCTCACTCTTCAGGGAGAAGCTTTTATTCCTGTGATCCCTCCTGATTCTTCCTGCTGTGGCTTGCTGTGCCATGGGTGGTGTTTTTGGTAAGACTGTGTCTCTGCTTCTCCTTCCTGTCTTCATGTGGTTTTGTGGTGGGGGATCTGTTCAGCTAGTTTTCAGGTTTTGTTTGTTTGTTTGTTTGATTTTAAACAGAGGGAATTGTTTCATATGTAGCTATAGATTTGTTGTGTCCATGGGAGCACCTGAGTCCAGAATCCTCCTATACTGTCATCTTGAACTATCTCTCCCTAATTTGTTGATTTTTAAAAGTAAGAAAACACAGAGTCGGGGCACCTGGGTGGCTCAGTGGGTTAAAGCCTCTGCTTTCAGCTCAGGTCATGATCCCAGGGTCCTGGGATCGAGCCGCACATCTGGCTCTCTGCTCAGCAAGGAGCCTGCTTCCTCCTCTCTCTCTCTGCCTACCTCTCCGCCTACTTGTGATCTCTCTCTCTCTCTGTCAAATAAATAAAAAAAAAAAAAAAAAGAAAACACAGAGTCACAGAGACTAAGTTATAGAAACAGGACCAAATGCCAGATATCTTTATTCTCAGGTTCTATGTATCCACCCCCACAAAACAACACTGTGTTTCTTGTAGAAAATTATCCAAGTTCCCAGTTTAGACACCTTAGAAAAATGGCGGTAATTTTTTTAGGTTAGGATGTAATCATTCTAGTACATATGGGACACTGATGAACAATAAGGACTTAATAACTAATTAGGCAGGGGTCATCTGGTTAGTACCTGGGAGAATCTGGTAATTGTTGGGGCACCTGTGGGCATACTGAAATATTTATTGGTATATCAGTGGAAACACTGGAGCTTTTATTTTGGGGAAGGCAGCAGCAATACCCTGCTTTTCCCATTTACCCTTCTTTCTGGGGGCTCATTTAATACTGACTTTGGTTTATAACTCAGATTCCCACCTAACTCACTAGGCTCAGAAACTACCTTGAGAAACTTTTATAATAGCATTTCATATCTGCTCATCTGTACCCAAATAATTTTTCATGACTCAGTCATTTTGAAACTGCAGTGTGATAGTTTAAGGCATTATTGAATTATATACTTTATTTTAAATAATTCAGATTGGTAGTGTGTTCTGTTAATAGCCTTTTAAGGATATTAAAAAACAACTACTTTTTGTACTTTTTGTAGTTTAGTAATCACTGACTGAAATGATCTGGTTTGACTACTTCCTCATGGAATAGGAAGAACAGCTTGTGATAATTACATTAAAAAATGAAAATGTGTTATAAAAATAGGAAAATTGTCCACTCTAGGTAAAAACCCCCTGCAAGGAGTTTTGTTGCTATAACTTACACCTCATTGTTCAGCAGAGTAGGAAGATTTGATGTAGATGGTTTTGAAGCGCATCAACTCACATTGACATGATAAGCCATAATGACATCCCTCATGATACCATCTGCAGATCTCAGGAAAAACACTGGCCAACCTCCCACAGAAAGTGTAGTGTTTACTTATTGGTCTACGAAGGGTATGCTGTTGCCAAATAACCCCATTTGTGCCTCAATCTGAGGATGAGACTTCATAAGTCCTGATCATTTTTTTGGGATTCACTATTGAAAGCCTAGCTTAGCAGAAGGTACAGATATTTGTCTTACTTAAATCCATAGGCTTTTGTTAACTGCAGCTGCATATGTGAAATTACTAAATTTGAGAGTTAGACACTCCTGGTGAGAACTGTGCAATCTCCTGAATTTTTTTACCTTTCTTTAGATAAGGGAGAAAAGGAAAGAAAATCATCTACCGACCTTGTGGGGATTAGTCCAGCCATCAAATGCTTGAACATTCTTGTTTTGAGTACAGGTGTAGCAAACACACCGGAATCCCTTTCTTTCTTAATGCACAACAGTTTGGGATATCTAATGTAGTGAAAGTGTACCAGAGATTGTACTTTTTGGCTGGTGAGATCTTACATGCCCTGGGATTGTCTTTATAATATCATATTACCTTGAAAATTTTATTGAATAATCAACAAACAAATACGCATACAGGTTGTTGTTTATAGCTTTCTTTTTCCTTCTTTTTTCTTTTGGCTGCAACCAAGCATAAATTCTTCCTCTTGTATAGTACCCTGATTTCCTTTGGGAGAACTGACCTCCATCATTTCATTTAATGTTTCTGGGACAGTAAATTTCCAGGTGCCTGTTCCCTCCATGGAATCTGTAGAAGACAGAGCCTTCTGCTTTATGCTCCCAGGGGCCTGACATGTGACCTAACCCTGGCGATCAGATTCTTTTTCTCTCTTGAGCGAGTGATTTAAGGACACAAACTACAGTTGGAAATTATTTATCCCGAGAAGCAGCTGCAGTAGCTTCCTGCTCCACCTGCAACAGTATGCTTGCTATGCTTCTGGCTTCCTAGCTTTCTGGGCTTTGCTTGGTTGCTGTATGATGCTAGGCCGGATCCTCCAGGCTCCTGTTGGTTCTATAACATTCCATCCAATATATTTGCTTTTAATTGTTATTCAACCTTAATTGGGATGGTATGATCAAGACCTCTAATGTCTGTATCCAAGTCTAGTGGCCTAAAATGAACTCCTTTTAAAAAACAATTATTGGGGCGCCTGGGTGGCTTAGTGGGTTAAAGCCTCTGCCTTTGGCTCAGGTCATGATCTCAGGGTCCTGGGATCAAGCCCTGCATTGGGCTCTCTGCTCCGCGGGGAGCCTGCTTCCCGCCACGCCCCCCCCCCCCACCCCGCCCTCCACCTGCCTCTCTGCCTACTTGTGATCTGTCAAATAAATAAATAAAATATTTTAAAAAAATTTTAATAAAAAAATAAAAAACATTTATCAATGAGCGACTGGGAGTAATTTGCTATGGACACTCACTTGTTTTAGTTACTTGTTCTGATCATTCCCATTTAATTTTTACCTATAATCTTTGCCACTTGACCGATTAAGAAACACATATTTTCCCTAGGCTTAACAAAACATGGGATGGATTCCTGGATAACAGGATCACTCTGAGAGTCAATATAATATTGATGACCATGGTGTAAAGGTAGCATGATTTTTATATCCCAGATTCCCATGTGATATACATATTTACCTCCCATTGTTGGGATTCTCCCTTCTCAGGATAATAGCATGCACTGCTGACCTACCCCTCTGATAAATGCTGTGATTTTCTCACAGAAAGAGCTATATGTTATCAAGATATAGTTTTTTTTTTTTTAAGGAAGGCTGTTACACTTGCCTCTGATGGCTTATTAAGATCTCTCTTTCCCAGAACCTATCAATAAACCTGGAAAGAAAAAAGATATCTCTTCTTTGCATGTGCAAGCTGTAAAGGGCATATCAGTGGGACTGTCAGGATGGCAAACACCTCTGTGACCTGATCCTCAAAATCATCAGTTCATTTCCTTTCTTGCAGATAAAATTGTTACCTAGTTTGGGTAACAGCAAGGGATAGGGTGAGAGGTTGAAATAAAACAGCATGCTTTCCACTTGAAGGGTTGTGTTATTTGAGACAAGTTCTCTGTATTATCTTCCCCAGGCAATGGGTGATTGCATTTGAAAGCAAAAAGGAGCCTGAAAAATCATCTATTTATAACTATCTCATTTCATTAGTGAGGAAACTGAAGTTTATAGAGGTTATGTGATGTAGCTAAGATTATATGGTTGGCCATACCACACTCCTCTTCCTTGATTTCTTGTAACAAATTCATTTTCACCTCTCAAAACTGGGTGGTGCCCAACTATTAGCAGGCCAGCTCTCTAGCTAGTTCAGGGTAGAAGGTTGTGCTTTCTCTTGTTCTCTTGCATAATAAATTATATAGGAATATCTTTTAGTTGACTTGAATCTCCTAGAAGTGAGAATATCTTTTTGATGATAATCTTTTCCCTGAGCTAGAAATTTTTTGTGGATATAAGGTTATTAAATTCTATAATTCAAATGTTGTGGTAAGTTAACTCTTGGGTACCCAAATGTCGATACAATAAGAAGTTTATATTTGGCCTTTGTCTGATGTTCCTGGCACATAGCTCCTAAAACCCTGCAATCCTTAGAGTGATCAGAGTATCTTTTGTATCCTAATGAGATGACTGGTGGCTGAGGACTCCTAGATAACTTTGGGATGAATACTGGTGCCTAGAAAGACTAAGGCATGATTAGAGGATTGGGACTTTCAGTTCAACCCCTGACCTTTAGGATTCATTGGTATTAATCACCAATAACAAATGATTTACTCAATCATGGCTACATAGTGAAACTTCTATGAAAAGTCCTAAATGACAGGGTTTGAAGAGCTTCTAGGGGATGAGTGTATGTGAACACATTGGGGACCTGGGAGGATGGCATACTTGGAAGGGTATGGAAAATCTGAACCTCCTCCCCACCTTGCCCTACGCATCTCTTTCATCTGGCTGTTCCTGAGCTGTACCCTTTATAATAAACCAGTAAATGTAAGTAGAGTCTTGCCCTGAGTTCTTTGAGCTATTTGAGCAAATTATCAAACCTGAAATGGGGTGTCATGAGAATCCTCAACTTTGTAGCCATGTCAGACAGAAGCATGGGTACCATGGGCACCAAAAACTTGGAACCGGCATCTGAAGCAAGGGCAGTCTTGCGGGATTGAGCTCTTAAACATCTGGAGTCTGATGCCAGCTCTGCACAGTTCGTGTCAGAGTTGAATTGTAGGCCACCTAGCTGATATTCAGAGAGGTGGAGAATTGGTTGGTGTGTGGAAAAACCCCACCCATTTGGTGTCAGAAGTGTTGTGAGTAGAAATAGTACAGACCAAGTCTCATTTGTAATGCTCTAGGGAAGTGGTTTTTTTTTTTTTAAATTAATTATTTATTTCCCCTCCTCACCATAGTCTAGGGAAGCTTTGATCTAAAAAAAAAAAAAGAAAAAAATTCCCATGAGAAATCTTTATAAAATGAAGATTCTTTTAATATTATTAATCCTCTTCAACTAATTGGGGTGCCTAGGTAGCTCAGTGAGTTAAGCCTCTGACTTGATTTTGGCTCAGGTCATGATCTCAGGGTCATGAGATCAGCCTCGTGTTGGGCTCTGTGCTGAGTGTGGAGCCTGCTTAAGATTCTCTCTCTCCCTTTCTAGTTTCCCTCCCCCCTACCTTGTGCTCATTCTCTCTCTCTCTCCAAAAAAAAAAAAAAAAAAAAAAAAAGAGACTATCTGGGACGCCTGGGTGGCTCAGTTGGTTAAGCGGCTGCCTTCGGCTCAGGTCATGATCCCAGCGTCCTGGGATCGAGTCCCACATTAGGCTCCTTGCTCGGCAGGGAGCCTGCTTCTCCCTCTGCCTCTGCCTGCCACTCTGTCTGCCTGTGCTCGCTCTCTCGCTCTCTCTCTGTCTCTCTGACAAATAAATAAATAAATAAAAATCTTAAAAAAAAAAAGTCTATCTATTTGCCAATTCTGATGTTCATATATTACAGTTATTTATGTTATATAATACATAGTAACATGGCCAATAATAGCTGGAATTTATTAAATATTTACTATGTGCTAGGCACAATGCCAAATACCAAATGCTGACTATGAATTATTTCATATAATCTTCACAGCAACTCCATAAGGAAGGTAATTTTTTTTTAAAGATTTTATTTATTTATTTGACAGAGAGAGATCACAAGTAGGCAGAGAGGCAGGCAGAGAGAGAGGAGGAAGCAGGCTTCCCGCTGAGCAGAGAGCCCGATGTGGGGCTCGATCCCAGGACCCTGGGATAATGACCTGAGCTGAAGGCAGAGACTTTAACCCACTGAGCCACCCAGGCGCCCCAGGAAGGTAATTTCACAGATGAAAAACTAAGCCTTAGAGAGGTTAAAAAATTTGCCTCAGATTACCCAGTTAAAAAGGAATGGAGCTGAAACTTTTAGGAGAAATAACTTGAGTAAGACAAGTTCTGGTGGTTTCTCATCTTGGCTTTTGGGGCTGTAGACACTTAACTGAGAGGTGGATTGTCATCAAAGGCTCAAAACAGGATTTCACAGGAATAATATGGGTGTAGTCAGGTGCCGGATCATTGGTGGGGTGGGCAATGTATTCATGGGACAACTAGGGAAGAATGCAGGAAGGAATAGGCCTTATCCTCAGCCCTAAGTTTAGGCCAACCAGGGAGAAACTGGCTATGCACTGTGTGTTTATTTGTCTGGTGTTTTACTTCTCTCTCTCTATATCCTTTGCTGGTTTTATTTATTTAGAGTTTATGTTCCTAGAACTCGTTATTGTCTTGATCATCATTGCTTTGTAAACCAGTCATCCCTCTTTCTTAATGGTGAAGTTTACATAACACAGTGGTTATGAGCATACTCTTTGCCTCCAGGTTTGATTCTTATTCCCTATCTTTGCTTACTCGGCATCCTTCGTCATAATAATTCCCCTCTTGGGGGCCTCAATTTCTCTTTTGTAATTTGGGGAAAATTATATCATTCACCTCATGGGTTTATGAGACAAAGCATGTAGAGGCTTCTCTCAGTGCCTGACATCTGGTAATGGCTGTAAGCAGTATCTAGCTCTGGTGCCACAGGTACTTCTATTAGTAACGAAAATTAGTAATGAAGACTTGAAAAAAAAATAAAAGAATAAAAGAATTGATATGTCAGGGTTCTAAGAATTCACAGTGGTGTTTTTTTTTTTTTTTTGTTTTTTTTTTTAGGAGTTGAACTTAGAAAACTGGGAGAAAGAATACTGAATGTTCTTTACTTGGAGCAGGTGTTTGAAGTTCTCTGTAACCACGTTTTCCACCATCCTTAAATTCCCCTTACATCTGATCTAGAGAAGCAATGAAGCAGAGCTGCATAAAGGTGAGGGCAGATCAGAGAACATGGCTACTGCTATTAGTTAAAGTTGGGTATTGGCTCTAATTGGGCCCATGGGGGCCACTTTCCTTGAACTAAGGTATTAGAACAGCAGTGTTATCCTGAGTATTCTGTCTCCTGCCATCTGCTACCAAAGGATGTGTGCTTTGTTCTAGTATAGGACAAGGGATATTTGGACTCTCTCCTTGAGTGCAGTAGGAAATATGCATATTGAAAGGGTCAGGGAGGCATGGTAGAGTAGTCTGGTGTGGAGATAGTTATGTTTTGAGTTAAAGAAGGTGTCTAGGAAAATCTATATTGGTGGAAGTAATTTTAGTGTAAATCATGCTATTAAACATAGATTTGTAGTCCTGGATAATATTAAAAAAGGAACTACAAAGTTCTCTGCACAATCTGTAGCATCTGACCCTATGTACCTCTCCTACCTCCTCTCCCACTGCACCCACCCCCCTTGCCATTCCCACTTTTAGTTCCTTCAGAAAGCTCTTTGCCATTGCAGGGTCTTTGCATATTTGTTATTTCTGCCTAGAACCTTAACCTTCAACTCTTTCCATGGCTACTTCTCTTGCCCATTCTTTAGGTCTCAACTCAAATGTTATTTTTTCAAACAAACATTGCTCTCAAATACAATTAAGGTTTCTATTTTTGTAATAGTTATGTCTCTTAAGATGATAAAAATCCAGCAGAAAATGCATTCATTGGTCTCTGAAACTGGGAGCCCAGGGATGGAGCTAGCTTCATGCATGACTGGATCTGGGGACTCAAAAACAATACCTCCTATGTTCTGGCTCTCTTCTGTCTTTGCCATCTCAGCTTGGTGACTCACTGTTGAACTCATTCTCCCTGTCTAGGGGCTTGTTCTACCATGTGGTGGGGAAGGGGGAAGCATGTCTAAAGACCACTTTTTAATCCCTCTTTCCTGGACCTGGCTACTATGCCTGGGTTAGGGAAGGGCATGGAGCATTTTTTTTTTTTTTAATATATTCTCCCAATGTAGTGCGGAGAACATACATGTGCATACATGGGGTGGAGAGGGGTGAGGAGTGTGGAAGGGAGACACAGGGAAGAGTGCATACTAGGTGGGCAAAAGCCAAAAAGCTCCACTGTAGTCTCCCTCACTGCTTTCTCTTTTAGGATACAGTTGCTTTTCTTTGTCTTTTTTTTTAAAGATTTATTTATTTATTTGAGAGAGAGAGAGTGAGAGAGAGAGAGCATGCGTGTGGGGGGAGGAGTAGAGGGAGGGAATCCTTAAGCAGACTCTCTGCTGAACACAGAGCCCAACCAGGGGCTTTATCTCACCACCCATGAGATCATGACGTGAGCCAAAACCAAGAGTCAGATGCTTAATCAACTGAGCCACCCAGGTACCCCTATAGTTGTTTTTCTTCATAGCACTTGTCCAAATTGAAATTTAGTATATTTTGTGCGTGTATTTAGTTAATATCTGCTGTGTGCTTCTCTAGGTTGGCAGTCAATTCTGCAATGTTCATAGTGGTATTCTAGTGCCTGTGGCTGGCATATAGGAGCTTGGTAATTACATGTGGAATGAATGAATTACATAGTCAAGGAAATTAGAGTGTGGCAGAAGAAGGGAGGCAGATGTGCTGTGATCATATCTTTACACCTAATGAAGCTCTGGAGCATTTCTTGGGGAATTTAGTCATTGCAGTGACTGGTAGAGACAAGAGTTGAGAGCAAGGATAGGGCAGGGGTTGCTAAAGTATGTTTCCTAGGCCAGCAGCAGCAGCAGCAGCACCAGGGGTCTTGCTAGAAATGCTAATTCTCAGGGCCTACCCCACACAGGCCCTGATTTAGGAACTCTTGGAATGGGACCCAGAAATCTGTATTTTAACAAGCTCTCTGGGTGATTTTGATGCATAGAAATGTTTGGAACCAATGGAATGGGGGATAGAAATAAGTGAGTAGATCACTCTTATACAGCTGTGTCGTATAAACATTATTGGCACGGTTTGCTCCTTGGATGTTGAAAACTCCTTTTTGAACTGAAGAATAGCTGTAGAGTATAAAGTTTAAGAGCTCTTAAGCCAGGTTTTCTGGTTTAGAATCCTGGCTCCTCTGTTAATAGATAAGTTTGTACAGTTCATTCAATGTCTTTAAGCCTCCAATTCCTGATCCGTAAAATAACCATAACAAATAAGTACCAAACTCATGGAAGTACTGTGAAGATTAAAAATGATTATGATTATAGTGACCAACATTTATTCAGCTCTTGCTAAATGTCTAAATGTGATGCCAGGCTTTTTCCAAGTGTTAATTTGATGCTTACAAAATGCTTAGCACAGTGCCTAGCACATAGCTCACATTTATTGAATTCTTACCACTATTGCTTATAAATAGAGCGTTAATGGACCTTGTGTATTCGGAATGGGTCAAAAATTTCCCCAGTCAAGGGACCATTGGTAAGGGTTGATAGACATCTGTATGACTTGGGAGATATTCTGTCTGATCCCATTCTCCTGCTTTCTCATGAGTCATCTTTCCTTTATGTTCCTGTCTTATTGGCTGCCCTTGATGGATAGCATTACAATAAGTCACAAGCATTTGTAAGCCTAGTGATCTCTAAGGTCATTTGACCATTATAATGAACTTTCATAGGTGGGATTAACTGAAGGTGTTTACTGTACAGGCTTTTCCTGAGCTCTGCATTTTTGAGTATTTGCACTCAGGGATTTTTCTTAGAACTTACTGAGGCTTTTCTAACCTCAGCTGACCTTTCCCTACTTACTGCTCACAGTCAAGGTCACCTAGATTTGGATCTGATAGGCCTAGTTTTGGTCATTTGAGCTCTGGTCCCCAGGAACTTGGACTGTTAATTCTCTTGGCTTGCATGCATGTCAGCTGGGCCTCTACCTGTAGACTGAGGTACTTGGGAGACTGAAGTGCTTTGTAATCTGGTATTTGGCCCCTCTTTTATTATGGAAACATCCCTTGCGTATTTACTGTATATAAATCCCTGAGCCTCCATTCTGGGGAATGCTAAGAAAGTAATAGTTTGTCACAGTGGAATTTGCTTGCTTGAAACAATCTGGGTCCAGTGGTATTTGCACGCAGGAGAAGATGCATTTTAACTTGAAGCAGACTGAAAATTGTGAGGTGGGGGTTAGCATGGTACAGGGTTGCTGTTACACAGAGGGGCACCCTGGAGCCTCTTGGGCACAATTATCATCAGACACGTATCTACAGTTAACTATCAAACTATCACCAGTGACCAAATGTGCTAAAGTGGAGATTTTCTCACCTGAGAGCAAATACCAAGATTCAGGTCCTTTCCTTCCTTTTTCATTCTAATGATTCCTTGTCTTTCTACTGTAATTAGTTTGGTACATGGTCACTTCTTGTGCAAGCTAAAGTTTGCCACAGTGAGCCAGAAGGGTTTTAGTCAGAACCCTTGATTGTATGTGACAAATCCAATTTGAACAAACTTAAGAAAAAATAGACTCAGTTGGCTCAGATAACTGGAAAGGATGATGGTGCAGACCACAGAATTAAAGAAAGAACTTCAGGACCCAGGGACTTGAGAATTAGGACACAATTTCATCAGGGCTTTCTTTCTGCTCATCTCTCATTTCTGCCTATCTCTGTTTTCATTTTGTGGTCTTTTCTCTGGCTTTATGTCTTAGTTATAACAACGTAAAGAGCTTTGCTTCTTTTCCCCAAGGTCCATTTGTCATTGTCAGAAAAGGATCCAGTTGGTCCTACTTTGTCATGGATCCATTGTTGGCTTCATCACGTGCCCAGGGAAGTGGGCAGGGCTGACATTCAGCCAGTGTATACTGGTATAGTCATGATGGTTATCCATGGCAGGAGCCTGTCCTGACTGTTAATGCCCTTGTTGTCTTGGTTGAAACATTTTAAGTAGCATTTTTAGAAACGAGGTTTTCTGAGTGGCCAGATCTGGGTCATCTGTCTATCTCTGTGAGCCCAGGGTAAAAGTGGGGGTGCACACAGCATGGTTTTTTGTAAAGATAAGAGGGGGAAGTGTGTTAGAGAGCTAAAAATTAGTGCAGTCTTATAATATGCCTCAAATATTATATCCTGAATTCAGTATTAAACAGATCCTAGTTACATAGCTTGTATCTAAGCATCTCAGTTAGGCAATCGATTGATACTTTTGTGAAACTAAGTTGTTGCCTCTTCCTTCCCTTTTCAGGTCTTTTCCTAACTGATACCAAGGTCATCTGCTTTGCTTTCTGATAGAAACTATTATCTTCACCAGTCTCGAAGTATGGGTCCTCCCTGACTCTGCCCATAGGAATCATAACTGCTTTTTCTCCTAAGGATGGGCATATATAGTCCCCTGAACTGTTCCCCTCAGCTGAGCTCTGTCCATCTTATCAGTCCTCACACGCTCCTTGCCTTTTTTTTTTTTTTTTTGGCCTATCCTTGATTCTTCCATTTTTCTTCCTTTTTTTTTTTTTTTCTTTCTCTTATCCTTAATGCTTTTCTATATCAGGCTGTTCCTGACAGAAGAAATGGCTGGAGGGATTATGAAATTTATTTAACAGATTGAAGAAATGAAGGCTCAGAGAATTTAAGGTGATTAGTTCTAGGTCACACAGCTGGAAGTTGGCATATTAGCAGTTTTTAGAGCCTTCTGACTTAAAAGCTCAAGGTCTTTCCTTTGCCCTGTATCTCTTACTGTGTTTGCTCATTATATTTAAATATATGGCCACTCTCCCAATAAGTAATCACCATTTGGAGAGGGGAATTTTTTTTGTGATGGTGATTTGGGGATAATTTTGGAGGGGTGAATCTTGAGCTGAGTCTGGAAGAAAATGTAGACTTTTGATGGATAGAAAGGAGAGGAGAGGCCATTCTGGGGAACAAGAGCAATCTGAATAAAGCAGATGAGTGAGAAGTGGCTTCTGTCCTGTATCACAAAACCAGCCTGGGAGTGGTGATAGTAAGAACAGTAGCCTGAAGGCATGTGATGATGAAAAATGAGTAGGCAAAGTGAGCAGCTGCTCTGCTCTGGGCACTGTTTGGAGCACTTTCATGCATCATCTTTTTAAATTCTTTCCTTGTGAGCTATGTAATGTTATCATCTCCATTTTCCTGCTAAGGATACAGAGGCACAAATAGGTTAATTAACTTGCCTGAATCACATAGCTAAAGTAAGAAGCAAAGTTTATATACAAACTTGAACCTGTTTGATCCTGAAGTCCATTCCCTTAACCACAGTGCTCTGCTGCTGGAGGGTGCTGCATGAATTTGGTAAGAAGCCCAACAAACAGTCCCAGAAATCTGTCCAGAGAGCCAATGTTATCTGTAAAAATCATTGTTTGTCAGGTATTTTTATTTTAAAAATGTTTATCTTCATTAGATTTGAACATTAATAATCAATTTAGATATATTTTCATTTCCTTGTAAAAGATTCAAACAGTACAGAATCCAAGGCAAATGTGACAGTTTCCCATTTCCATTATTGTTCTTTTATTCTGTGCTTTTTTTTTTTTTTTTTGGATTTTAGTTTATCTCTCAGCCTGCTGCAGTGGGAGAAGGGACTCTGCCAATTTGTTGTGGGACCCAGGGTATGTCACTTATTATCTCTGTGCCCTGTTTCTTCATTGGTAAGCTTGAGCTTCACACTTGCCTCTCTTCAAGGTTCAAGATTCTCTGAATCTCTATTTTCTTGCCCAGCGGCAGTGACTCAGGAATCCTGTGGGTAATAAATTATGTTCTATAATAATGAGCCCTTTCCTTCTGTTCCATCTGCTGGTTCTCCTTTTTACAGTGAACCTTGATGGGCTGAGGCAGAAAAGCTCACAGTTTAGAAATGAGTTTCTACCCCTTGGAGGTGCCCTCTGTGTGAGAAGATGAAAATGACAGGCATTCTGGGGAAACGCTCAGAATAAAGTATGGGGACTGTTGGGGAGTGCTACTGCCTTCATAACTCCAAACCCAGCCCTAAACACTGCTGGCAATGTGTCCTGGTAGGATTTGAGAGTAATTAGTTAAGCTCCCAGTATTTACTGACCACGATCAAATACTAGTGTAGGTGAAAGAAATCAAACACTTGATGCTTCTCTCACAGGAAAAATAATTATGAATAGTATGTCACAGTGTTAAAATGGCAGTAGATTCACCCAGTTTTATAAACATTCAGCCAAGGGAGAGTACGTGGGTTAAGGGTGCTGATGGTCAGAGAATGCTCCCCAGAGGAGCTACGATTTCAAAGGTAAAATAAATAAAAAGTTAATACATGCTCAATGTAGAAAGCTTGGGTAATTTTTTAAGAGCATAAAAAACAAAATGGTCTCTTATTGCACCAGAGGTAATTGCTGTTAGTATTTTGGTATAGGACTTTCTAGTTTGTTATTATTGCATATATAATCAAAACGAAATCTAATTATACATGCTGTTTTGCAATTTTAATTTTTAGTAATATATGGCACTTCCCTATGTCAATAAATCTTCAAAAGCATGAAATATTTGCATTGGCTTTTTTTCCTCAAAAATGTAATGCTGGGGTGCCTGGGTGGCTCAGTGGGTTGAGCCTCTGCCTTCGGCTCGGGTCATGATCTCAGGGTCCTGGGATCGAGCCCCGCATTGGGCTTTCTGCTCGGTGGGGAGCCGGCTTCCTCCTCCTCTCTCTCTCTCTCTCTGCCTGCCTCTCTGCCTACTTGTGATCTCTCTCTCTGTGTCAAATAAATAAATAAAATCTTAAAAAAAAATGTGATGCTTGCCAAAAAAAAAAAAAAAGAAAAAATCAGAGGGGGTGCTTGGGAGGCTCAGTCAGTTAAGTGTCTGTGTCTTGATTTTTGTTCAGGTCATGATCTCAGGTTCCTGGGATGGAGCCCCTGGTCAGGCTCTGCACTTAGTAGGGAGTCTGTTTCTCTCCCTCTTCCTGTCTTTTTGTCCCTCCCCCTGCTCTCTCTCTCTCTCTCTCTCCAAAATAAATAAATAAATATTTTAAAAAATCAGCGGATATTTAAGAGATTATAAGGAAGAAAAGGAAAAAATTATATAATCTTCTCCCTTGTTAGTTACTACCATTAGCTGTTAAGTGTGGATACTTCCTGACTTTTTTCTAAATGTGTGTGTGTATGTAAAATATACCTGTATAATACATTTTACATTTTATTCCTGTAGATGTTTGACTAATATTTTTCATACATCCCCCCACCATGAATTTAATCATCATGAAAGCAGACTCTATCTCACCTATTCACCAGAGTATTCCTGACTCCCTGTATAGTGCCTGGCACATAATAGGCATTTAATAAATACTTGTCAAATGCAAGATGAGTGAATAGTATGTCTGTATTGTCGTGGATCTTAAATTAGGATATAATAAGAGTGCTGTCTTATTACTGGGAAATGGGACAGGACTTTTAGAAGTATAGGCACCAGGTTATGGCTTTTTACTTAATGTATGTTTAATATCCATGCATTTTTTTTTAAAAGCCAAAGGAAATAAATAAAAAAACAATGAAGCCAAACCCAAACTTTATGCTGCTTTTAACTTGGTGAGAAGGTGCATTTTAACTGTGAAGATTCATGACAACTTAAACCACTTCTTCCTTTTACTGTCCCCATCATGCTAGCTAACTCTGGGAAAGCAGGAAACGTGTTCATTTTAGTACTGCTAATGCTGTGCCATATGTGTCCTTGGCATCATCACATGTTTCTTGGTGAGTATGATGGTTGGAGGGAGAAGACAATGGGAAATTACCCATAGAGAGACCTTGTGGTGAATAAAAGGCCTGTAACGTTTCTCTGATGTGACCAGATGCTAAGAGGACTGCTTATTTCATTAAGATTCCTTTCCCTTACCTAGTTTCGCTAGACCTGATTAAAGAAGTTGCAGTGAGAAATATGTGTGTGGGCAGACAGTTAAGTAGCTAAACCAACTTTATTATAGCTCCACTGCTGTAGCTCAAGACTCTAGTGTACTCTCTTACAGACATTTTAAATGCTCTGAACTCAAATGAACCAAAGAGTAATTTGGATCTAGAGATTTTAAACTTTCATGTTGCTGGAAGGGATCCAGAGAAGTCAACTCAGAATTGTAGAATATTTGACTCAGTGGGAGCTTGAATACTAGTAGTCTTATCTATAAAATGAGAGAAGGAAACTGAGTTCCAGCTGTGGGGGTTGAATTACTCAAGCTCCTATAGCAAGTCAGTGGTAGAATGAACTAGCTGATGTGATTTCTGCTTTTCTGAGAAAATGATCAACATTTAAATCATCAAGATTAACACTGACACTACTCGAATATGTTTTATGTATACAAAGAGAGAAAAAAGAGGCAAGACAGAGAAGAGGGGAAGTGAGAACAAAGGGCAAAGGAAAACAAATGAAAATGAGAGCTTTCCTAGGCCAAGCATTCTGGGAACAAAATGTGAGTCACACCGAATGATTTGTAAAATGATGCTCTCCAGAACTTCTTCAGCATACTTGGAAAGGCTTTAGAGTTTGAAAAAATGAATTTGAAATGCTTTGGACACCACTATTGGTAACTCATTACCTTTTCTTCTAATCTAAATGAATTTAGCAAAGGAGCTCAATTTTAGTCACAGGAGACTAATTAAGCCATGTTGCATGAACCGTAGCTAATCCCCTTATATGAAGTGTAGCACACACACAGGGAGAGAAGCTGAACACACACAGGGAGAGAAGCCACTCTTGATTGAGTGGCACCCATGAAATATGCTCACAGAATCAACTTGGCTTCTTGGTAATGGAGCCTAGGTAAAGTGAAAGAAATAATGTATACTAAGTATAGACATTTTATAGAAGACAAAAGGAAGAAATTATAGTGACTTATATATTACCCTTAGAGTTTTTCTTTCTATTCCTATATTTATACTTCTTACCCATCCTGCTTCTCAGGTTGGGCTGCTGCTATAACGTCAGACCGGTTCTCCAGTCTGTTCAGTCAAGCACATATTAAACATTGCTTCCAGTTATGTTTTTTAAAATAATTCTTTGATAGTTCTAGTCATTGATTCAAAACATCTTGGGCTTTCCATTGCTGAGAACAGTGATTCTTTTTTTTTTTTTATAACTTTTTTATAAACATATAACGTATTATTAGCCCCAGGGGTACAGGTCTGTGAATTGCCAGGTTTACACACTTCACAGCACTCACCATAGCACATACCCTCCCCAATGTCCATAACCCCACCCCCTCTCCCTACCCCTCTCCCCACGGCAACCCTCAGTTTGTTTTGTGAGATTAAGAGTCTCTTATGGTTTATCTCCCTCCTGATCCCATCTTGTTTCCTTTATTCTTTTCCTACCTCCCAACCCCCCCACGTTGCATCTCCACTTCCTCACAGCAGGGAGATCATATGATAGTTGTCTTTCTCCGAATGACTTATTTCGCTAAGCATAATACCCTCTAGTTCCATCCACGTCATCACAAATGGCAAGATTTCATTTCTTTTGATGGCTGCATAGTATTCCATTGTGTGTGTGTGTGTGTGTGTTTGTGTGTGTGTGTGTGTGTGTGTGTGTGTGTGTATACCACCTCTTCTTTATCCATTCATCTGTTGATGGACATCTAGGTTCTTCCCATAGTTTGGCTATTATAGACATTGCTGCTATAAACATTTGGGTGCACGTGCCCCTTCGGATCACTACGTTTGTATTGTTAGGGTAAATACCCAGTAGTGCAATTGATGGGTCATAGGGTAGTTCTATTTTCAACTTTTTGAGGAACTCCATGCTGTTTTCCAGAGTGGTTGCACCAGCTTGCATTCCCACCAACAGTGTAGGAGGGTTACCCTTTCTCTGCATCCTTGCCAGCATCTGTCATTTCCTGACTTGTTAATTTTAGCCATTCTGACTGGTGTGAGGTGATATCTCATTGTGGTTTTGATTTGTATTTCCCTAATGCTGAGTGATGTGGAACACTTTTTCATGTGTCTGTTGGCCATCTGGATGTCTTCTTTGCAGAAATGTCTGAGAACAATGATTTTTTAACTTTAAAACTATTAACAGTGCATGGAGGGAGCTTTTAAAAAATGTTCTTTCTTAAATTACCCCCTCCCTCAATAGAATCCGATTCCATGGATCTAGGATGATGCGCACAGGAATTTATATTTTTAACATATTCCCAGTTCATTTCCGATGCATATACCTGAGGTAAAATACTGAGAAAACGTGGTGGAGTCCAGCTTTTTAGCCAGAGGAATAATTTTTAATGTTGGAAATTTAGATCTGTGGCAGGCCAAAGAGGGAAAAGAGAGATCTGGGTAAATAATGGTCTCCAGAACATCTAGGAACTACATATACTGGGAACCATGACTGTGTGAGAATTTGTATATTATGGATAGAAAGAAATTTGTACTCTTTAGTTCACTTTTTTGGCTTGAATCTGCTGGACGTTTGGCATAGTGGAGAGGACTCTGGACTAGGGCCTGAAGATATGAGTGTGTGTTCCTGCCACTTACGAGCTGTATAACTTCTTGACTAGCCACTTGACTTCCCTGTACCTTAGCTTTCCTCATCTCTAAAATGGAATGCAAAATGCTTTGCTTCCCCAATGAGTTATTATAAGGATCAAATATGTACAAGTGCTTTGAAATTTGGAATAATGTAAGGGAAATAATTTGGAAAATAATATAAGGTATTATTTATTTATATTAATAATCTATTCTCTTCAACCTCTTTTCTTTTCATCTTTATCGCTTTACCAAGTGACGATAAGTATCTTAGTCAGGAGACTGCAGTTAAACAGGCTAAACCTGTGGGGGCGTGTTTGTTGACATGAATCCTACTACAGCTATTTGCAGGAGGAAATAAAAAAGCCATATAGCAGCAGACAAAATGTTTTTGATTACCCCATGGGTTTAGGTAGCTTGGAGATCTGCTGTAGAAGCTGCATGCTGGAATCTGACTTCCTTTGTGAGTATGAATTTGCCTGATTTAATAGTGAGAGAAGCTTAAGAAAATCCACACATGCTGAAACCCAAAAGGCTAATGAGGAGAATAAACAGCTTATGTAATTAGACCTTGTGCATTTCCCTAAAAAGAAATCATGAAATATGTACAAAATGTTGTCTCTGAAGGCTTCATGGTTACTTGGTCCAGTTTTCAATTTGGAAACTGTGTTCATTGCCTACAAGGAATTACAAGAAAAAGAGGCTCTGGTTGTTTATAAATTGATGCCCTCACATGAAGTCTGACATTTGATGTTCTGGCCCTGGCCCCACTCAGCAGCAGGGTCCTCATGCAGGCTGAGTTTTGCTCTGAACACTCACAGCTTAACATCCTTAGCTGGCTTTACTGCAACTTCTTTTTTTTTTTTTTTAAATATTTTATTTATTTATTTGACAGAGAGAGAGAGATCACAAGTAGGCAGAGTCAGGCAGAGAGAGGGGGGAGCAGGCTCCCCACCGAGCAGAGAGCCCAATGCGGGGCTCGATCACGGGACCCCGAGATCATGACCCGAGCCAAAGGCAACGGCCCAATCCACTGAGCCACCCAGGCGCCCCTTTACTGCAACTTCTTGATGAGCCAGACTCTTCTGTGTTTTTGTTGTTGTAGTTTCTGGTGGTGGTATTGTTTTGTTTTTTTTGGGTTCAAACATGTTTATTCTTCCCTATATTGCTTGTCCACAATAAACAAGGAAATGTTTGATCTTAAATAGACCTATTGTTCTTCTAAGAGGCCCCTGGCATCTTCGATATAAAGGACACAATTGAACTTTTGTTCACCTTACCACCCAGGTTTGTCAGATCTTTCTGTGTTGTCATTTTTTGCTTCATGTCTTTTATTACATTACATATATTTTAAAAAAATAAAATGTAGTTGTAGTTCAGACCCCTCTGAAATTCTCCCAACCTCACCCCGTTTCTCTCCGTCACTTCTCAGAAGGGACCACTGTGCTGAATGAAGCAAGCAACACGATATTCAACAGAACATTTTGAGTAAGGTGACAAGATTTCAAAGTGAAGTTCCCATCCACTTTGAAATATGAAAGTAGATGTCAAATCAGGCCATACCAGTCTTTCAAAAACCATATAAAGTTGTTTCTCCAAAAATAATTTCTTAGCTGATACAAATCTTCATTTTTTTCCCCTGGCTGAATTTCAGTAACCGTATTTAAATACACCTAATTTTTTTTTCATGTTCTTTTTAAATAGTTTCAAGTTCTTTTTAAAAAATAGTTAAGATACTTACATGCTTCAAAAGTCAACATTATTTCCAAACAATATATATTGAGAATTACCTCTTATCTACCCTGTTGCCCACCCCCACCATCCTGTGGTTAACAATTTTTATTCATTTCTTGTTTTACTTTCATTGTTTTAGTAGGCACAAAAATGAAAATGTAAATATGTATTTCATTTTCCACTCTTTTATTAAAAAATTGTCTGTATTCATTGTTCTGTACCATATTTTCCATTTAGTAATGTATCTTGGAGATCTCTTCATTTAGGTACACAGGCATCTTCTTCTTTCAAAAAATAATTACATTTTTTTTACAGTTGCATAATATGTCACATAGCACATAGTAATACATAGGACTTGTTTGTTTTTCGACAGTTACATATTATTCTGTTGCATGGATATGAAACTTTTTTTCTGTTTTTTTCTTAAATTAACATATAATGTATTATTAGCCCCAGGGGTACAGGTCTGTGAATTGCCAGGTTTACACACTTCACAGCACTCACCATAGCACATACCCTCCCCAATGTCCATAACCCAGCCACCCTCTCCTTACCCCCCTTCCCCCAGCAACTCTCAGTTTGTTTTGTGAGATTAAGAGTCTCTTACGGTTTGTCTCCCTCCCAATCCCATCTTGTTTCATTTATTCTTTTCCTACCCCCCAAACCCCCCACGTTGCATCTCCACTTCCTCACAGCAGGGAGATCATATGATAGTTGTCTTTCTCTGAATGACTTATTTTGCTAAGCATAATACCCTCTAGTTCCATCTACGTCGTCGCAAATGGCAAGATTTCATTTCTTTTGATGGCTGCATAGTATTCCATCGTGTATATATACCACTCTTCTTTATCCATTCATCTGTTGATGGACATCTAGGTTCTTTCCATAGTTTGGCTATTGTGGACATTGCTGCTATAAACATTTGGGTGCACGTGCCCCTTCGGATCACTACATTTGTATCTTTAGGGTAAATACCCAGTAGTGTAATTGCTGGGTCATAGGGTAGCTCTATTTTCAACTTTTTGAGGAACTCCATGCTGTTTTCCAGAGTGGTTGCACCAGCTTACATTCCCACCAACAGTGTAGGAGGGTTACCCTTTCTCTGCATCCTTGCCAGCATCTGTCATTTCCTGACTTGTTAATTTTAGCCATTCTGACTGGTGTGAGGTGGTATCTCATTGTGGTTTTGATTTGTATTTCCCTGATGCCGAGTTATGTGGAGCACTTTTTCATGTGTGTTTTCTGGATGTCTTCTTTGCAGAAATGTCTGTTCATGTCCTCTGCCCATTTCTTGATTGGATTGTTCTTAGGGTATTGAGTTTGATAAGTGGATATAAGATGTTTTTTTAACTGGTCCCCTCTTACTGAACTCTTGGTCATTTAAAAATTTTTCCTATTTCAAACAATGTCATGAATTAATCTTATATGTATATGTCACTTCATATGGTTACAGATTCCAGAATGAGATTGTCAAAGGGTAGATGCAGTCAGTGCTTCATATAGATTGCAGCATTTTTGCATTCCCATTAACAATGTTAGTTTGAGGGCACCTGGGTGGCTCACTCGCTAGGTGGCTACCTTCAGCTCAGATCATGATCCCAGGTTCCTGGGATCAAGGCCCACATCCGGTTCCCTGCTTGGCAGGGAGCCTGCTTCTTCCTCTCCCACTCCCCCTGCTTGTGTTCCCTCTCTCTGTATCTCTCTCTGTCAAATAAATAAATAAATAAATAAAATCTCTAAAGAAACAAAACAAAACAATGTTAGTTTGAGCTTCCCCATAGCTTTGACAAGAGAGCATATCAAATAACTTTTTGGATTTTCTTTTTTTTTTGCCATTAATATGCAATAAATGGTATATCAAGGTGGTTTTAATTTACATTTATCTTAGATGATTTTGAGCATTCTTAGTATTTTTTGAAGTAAAATATACATACAGTAAACTACACAAATGTTGAGTTTGCACCTCAATGAATTTTTGAATATGTAGAAACCCATATAACCATCACTCAGATAAGCTTAAAACATTTCTAGTACCCTCGACAATTGGCTCTTGCCCCTTTTTGCTCACTACTATCCATCATGCTGAATTTCATCACATAGATTAGTAGTTTAATTTTATATAACTGATATCATATAGTGTGTGTTTTATTATGTCTGGCTTCTTCCCTAAACTTCATGTCTGAGAGATTTGTCCATGTTCTTGCATGTAAACATCAGTTCATTTTTTTATTAGTTTTATATATTTTTGTTAAATATACAACAATTTATACCACTTTTCTAGGAGATAGACATTTTTAGGTATGTCTAGATTTAGGCTATAATGAATAAAGTTGCACTAAGAAATTTTAGTATGTGTTTTATAAGATGTATTATATATGTTTTCTTTGGGGATAAACCCAGGATTAAGGTTGCTGGTGTATTTAGCTTTAGTAGATCCAGTGGTTTTCCAAAGTAGCTATCACTTTGTACTGCCAGCAGTGATGTATGAGAGTTCAAGTTGTTCCATAGCTTTGCTATGAGTTGGTGTGTTATCAGTCTATATAATTTTACCCAATCTGATAAAGGTGTAGTGGTATTTAATTGTGGTTTTAATTTATATTTCCCTGATGACTAATATTTTTGGGTATGTATTCATTTGTTTATTGATATTTTGGATATTCTTATTTATTTATTTATTTATTTGAGAGAGAGATTGAGAGAGAGAGAGAGAGAGAGACTGTGCTGGGGGTAGAGGGACAGAAGGAGAGGGAGCGAGAAGGAATCTCCAGCAGTCTCTCCACTGAGTGTGGAGCCCAAGGTAGGGTTCAGTCTCATGACCCTGAGATCATGACCTGAGCCAAAACCAAGAGTTGGAGGCTTAACTGACTGAGACACATGGGTGCCTGGATATTCTTTTTTATGAGTGTTTTTCAAACCTTTTATTAATTTTAGTTGGGTTTGTATTCTGCCATCACTCTCTTAACACTATCTTTTGGAGTACTAAGGGTCTTAATTTAAATTAAGATGAACTTATCAATCTTCTTTTAATAGTTGGTGTTTTCTGTATCCTGTTTAAGAAGGCTTTGTTTATCCCAAGGTCATGATGATGTTCTCTTAGAATGTTTTCTTTCAGAAGCTCTATTATTTTGTCTTTCACACTTAGGTCTGTGACCCCTTTCAAATTAATTTTTGTGCATTGTGTAATTTAAGGTACATCTTTTTTCTATTATGTATCTAATAGTCAGCACTATTTATGGAGGAAAAGAGGGGTCATCCTTTCCCTTCTGAACTCAGTGATGTGTTTTCTGTAAACCGATGACCATGTATGTTTGGGTCTGTTTCTGGGCTCTTTATTCTGTTCCTTCAGTACACAGAGTACATTGCCTTAATTATTGCAGTTTTTTCCTAAGTATTGACATGTAGTTGTGTAAATCCACTAGTTTTATTCTTCCTTGATAATATATTTGCTCTTCTAGGCCCTTTGCATTTCCATGTAAATTTTAGAATAACTGCGGAAAATCCCAGCTGAAAATTTGGATTGTACTGAATTTACAAATAAATTTCAGGGGAAAGTGGCCTACTCATTTTTCAGTCCATGAATATTTTTAAAGCCTTCTTTAATTTCTTTGAGCACTGTCTTGTAGTTTTCAGTAGAGAACTCTTAACCAAAATTTATTAGATGAATCCAAAGATATTTGATGTCTTTTATTGCTATTTAAATGTTTATATTTTTCAGTCTACATTTTCTAGTTGGTTGTTCTTAGTATACAGTTGATTTGATATGACTTTTCATGTGTTTAAGGACCATTTCTATTTTTTTTCTGGCATCTGTTTTTTTATTTTTCTATTGCACTGTGAGTTTCTTCTTTATTTCTAGGATCTGCTTATACATTAGGAACACTATTTTGTCTCTAGTATGAGTTATAATAAAAGTTTTTCTCACATTATCATTTGTGGTAAAATTTGTTTTTGTGCTTTCACCATAGACCAAATTATTAAATACTATAAGGACCTTACAGATGTTCTAGTGTAACTCTCTCCATTTACAATGAAGAAATGGTGGCTTAGAATGTTTGAATGATGAAGACCAAACTACTGGGTAGAGTCAGAGGCTGAATTTGAATGCAAGCCTCAGTGCAATGCTTTGTTCACCAGAGTGTCTGTATCAAACAGTGCTTTGGATTAAGCACTGTTTGATGCAAAAAATTGGGATTTTTTCTTTATATTAGGTTGTAAACTCCATAAAAATAGGAAATCATACTTTCTCAAAGACAGCTACAAAACTTCTTATGTCTTAGGTATCCAATAAAAGGTTTATTAAATTGAATAATTGAAAGAATAATATCCCACAAAGAAGAACCCAGGTCTAGGTAGTTTAACTGGGGGATTCCATAAAATATTTAAGGACAATATAATACTAATCTGTACAAATTCTTTCAGAAAACAGATCTAACAAAACTTCTTCCCAACTCATTTAGTGAAGTCACTGTTACCCTTATATAAAGCTAGACAAAGACATCACAGAAAAAGAAAACTAGGGGCGCCTGGGTGGCTCAGTGGGTTAAAGCCTCTGCCTTCGGCTCAGGTCATGATCCCAGGGTCCTGGGATCGAGCCCTGCATCAGGCTCTCTGCTCAGCAGGGAGCCTGCTTCCTCCTCCTCTCTCTCTCTCTCTCTGCCTGCCTCTCTGACTACTTGTGATCTCTGTCTGTCAAATACATAAATAAAATCTTTAAAAAAAAAAGAAAAAGAAAACTATGGACCAATATCTCTTATGAACATAGAAGCAATGCTCCTCAACAAAATATTGGTAACCTGAGTCTAGCAACATATAAAAATGATGATCACCATAGCCAAATCATGTTTATTCTGTGCATGCAAGGTTGATTTATCTTTTTCTTCTCCTTTACTTATTTCCTTATGTGAATGTTACACCTCTTGTAGTTGTGCCACAGTTCTTGGAAACAGTTTTTTTTTCAGTCTTTTTTACCCTTTGCTTTTCAGTTTTGGAAGTTTCTTTTGTCGTATTCTCAAGCCAAGAGATTTTTTAGATGTGTCCATCATTCATTTCTCTTATAGTGTTTTTGATCTCTAGCATTTCTTTTTTAATTCTTTCTTAGAATTTCCATCTCTGCTTACATTTTCCATCTATTCTTGTACATTGCCTCCTTTTTCCTTTAAAGCCCTTAGTACGTTGATAACAGTTAAAAAGAAAAAAAACAACAACAACAAGAACTCTGGTCTGATAATCTGAACATTCTTGCTGTATCTGGTTCTGGCGCCTTTTCAATATTTTCAAACTGTGCTTTTTGCCTTTTAGTATGCCTTTTAATTTCTTGTTTTTACCCTATTACAGACTGTGGTAAGAAAGGCTTTAGTAATACAGTGATCAGGTGTGGGGTCAGGGGAACTGTTCCACAGTACTATGATTAGGTCTCAGTGTGTTGTTGAGTGTGAACTTCTCCAATGCTTCTTAGTTTTCTCCCACCTCAGATGGGACATGATGGCTAGAGGGAACTGGAACTGGTACTTCCCTTCCCTAGGTAGGTTAGGCTCTAGTTAAACCCCAGTAGGTTAGGTTCTGGTAAAATTGTTTCTCCTGAGGGCAAGTTTTTGAAGAAGAACAGAAACCTTTGTATTTCAAAATAGTTCCTTTTTCTCTCCCCCTGCCAGAAGCATAAGGGACTTTCCTCCAGTATTCATAGTAAGAACATGGAACTTTTGGAGGTAAAATTCACAAAAATGTGGAGTGCATGATGACTGAGTCCCTCTGGAGTTTTTAGTCTCTCAGATTTGTCTATATTGAATTTCCAACGTATGTCAGTTATTATTCAGGTTTTCCTATACCATCACTGGTCCTTGCAGACTTTTCCTGTATTTCTGCTCCAGTAAGCCATGATTCTCTGTTTCTACCTCTCTGTCTTTCCAACATGTGGGGTAGCAATTTGTCCTTTGGCCTAAGAAGACTTTTTGACTTTTCAGGTTTTTTTTTTTTTCCTTCAGCATTTTATTTGTTAGGATAGAGTAGTAACTTTGAAGCTTCTTATACTGCAAGGCTGACTTATCAAATATCGATTTGTGTGGTATTAATGGAATAAAGGACAGAAACCATATGGTTGTCTCAACAGATATAAAAAAATGAAAATATATAATATTTACTGTAAAATTTCTCAGCAAGTTAAGAATAGATGAGAATTTCTTCATGCTGATAAAGGGCTGATATAGTTAATGCTGATATAGTTAATATCATGCTTAATATTAAAAGCTTGAATGGTTTCTGTTCTTAAGATTTGAAAGGAGACAAGAAGGTCTGTTCTTGGCACTTTTATTCAGCATTGCACTGGAGATTCTACTCAATGCAATAAGGCGAGAATAAGAAATTAAAGACCTACATTAGAAGGTAAGAAGTTACATTATTCACAGACAATATGACTTGTATGTAGGAAATCCTAAAGAATCTGTCAAAAAGCTGTTAGAATTAATAGTCAGTCTTGGCAAGATAATAAGACAGAAGATCACTATATAAAAATAAACTATTTTTATCTATTAATAATTAACAATCCAGAAATAAAATGAAAAAATAATATTGTTAACTGTGGAACCAAAAAGAATAAAATGCTTATGCATAAATTTAACAAAAAAGAGTTAAAAACTATGCTGAAGACTACAGAGCATTACGGAGAGAAATTAATGAAGACCTAAATAAGTGGGGAGATATACTATGTTCATGGATTAGATAGAAGACTTAGTTCAGTTAAAATGGCAGTTCTTCTCAAAATTGATCTGTAGATTCAACAGAATCCCTATCAAATTCCTGGCAGTCTTTTTATAGGGATTGGCACATGGGTCCTAAAATTTATTTATTTATTTTTAAAAAAGATTTTATTTATTTATTTGACAGAGAGACAGAGAGAGCAGGCAGGGGGAGCAGCAGGTAGAGGGAGAGGGAGAAGCAGGCTCCTTGCTGAGCAGAGAGCCCACCATGGGGCTTGATCCCAGGACCCTGGAATCATGACCTGAACCAAAGGCAGACACCTGACTAAGCCACCAGGCATCCCTGGATCCTAAAATTTAAATGGAAATGCAAAGTACCTAGAGTAAACAAAATAATTTTGAAAAGAAGGATGATGTTGGAAGACTTATGATACACAATTTTCAAAGCTTACTATAAAGCTATAGTAATCCACACAGTGCTATTGGTATCATAAACTATGGATCACTGAATAGAACAAAGGATCCAGAAATATAGTCACTTCATTTTTGACAAACCTGAAAGATAATTTAGTGGAATAAATGAGTTTTTTTCAACAAATGGTGCTGGAAAAATTGGGTGCCTATAAGCAAATTATTAAACCTCAGCTGTTACTTTATACCATACATGAAGTTCTGAAATGGATCATAGATCTAAATATCAGAGCTGAAAGTATACTTCTAGAATTAAACAGGGAAGAAAATATTTGTGATCTTGGATTTCTTAGAAAACAAAAGACATGAACATAAAAGATAAATTGAAATTCTACAAAAGATAGCATTAATAAAATAAAGAGGAAATGATATGCAAAAAGAATGGGAGATGATATTTGTAGATTATATATCTGATAAAGGACTTCCAGAGTATTAAAAATACCTTACATCTGAAGACACACAACCCAATCTAAAAAAATGTAAGATTTTGAATAGATCACCATTAAAGATCTATGAATAGTAAATAAGCACATGAAAAGATGTTCAACAGTTTTAGTCATTAGGGAAATGCAAATTAAAACCCCAATGGGAAACCACTACACACTTACTAGAACATATGTAATCAGAAAGACTGAGAATACGAAGTGTTATTGGGGTTACAAAGCAGCTGGAATTCTCATATCTTGCTGAAAGAAATGGAAAATGATACAACTACTTAAAAAAATTGCCTGCAGTTTCCTAAAAAGGTGAATATATATGAAACATGTGACCCAGCAATTTATTTTCTAGATACAGTATCTGCCCAAGAGAAATGAAATCATATGTCCACATAAAGACTTCTATCTGAATGTTCATGTTACTCATAACATCTCTAAGTGGAAACAATTCAAATGTCCATCAAATGTGGAATGGATAAACAAAATACCTATACAATGGAATACTACTCAGCAATAAAAGAAGTCAACTTCTTATATATGCAACAACATGAATTAACTTCAAAAACATGGTAAGTGAAAGAAGCCACACAAACCAAAGAATTTTATAGTATGGTTGCATTTATATGAAATTTACAGAGTAGACAAAACTGTAGAAACAAAAAGCAGGTTGCCTAGGGCTGGAAGTATGAGCAGGGATCTATGGCAGATGGACACAAGGGAATTTTTGGAGATGATGAAAGTGTTCTAATGCTTGCGTATGATGATGGTTACAGAACTGTATAAACTTATTAATCTGATATGTATGCTCCAAATGGGTGAATTTTATGGTATTATAAATTATACCATTTATATAGGGGAAATCTCTAAAGAAGTTGTATTATATGCCACTAGCTTAGATGGAATCATTTTTTTGTTTTTAAAGATTTTATTTATTTATTTGACAAACAGATCACAGGTAGGCAGAGAGGTAGGTAGGGAGAGAGAGGAGGAAGCAGGCTCTCAGCGGAGCAGAGAGCCCGATGTGGGGTTCGATCCCAGGACCCTGGGATCATGACCTGAGCCGAAAGCAGAGGCTTTAACCCACTGAGCCACCCAGGCGCCCCAGATGGAATCTTTCTTAAATGATTGTTGCTTGTTTCTTCCTTTTAAGGTGAGTAGGGTTTTAATTTTTTAATTTTTTGCTTTTAGAATAGGCTGTTTCCTGGTGGTTCTCAGGGGGGATTATTCCTCAGAGCAGATGTACATTACAGATCATGCCAAGTTTCTTCCTCAGTGGAGACTGTTGCCAACATAGAGTGAGACTCAGCTGGAGGGGGCTGAGTGAGGCTTCTGAGGAGGCTCCCTTCAGGTTTTCCTCTGATTACTCCAGCTGAGCACACAGGAAGAAAGGCAAAGCCACAGGGAGGCGTTTAATTAAAATGTCTCCTTTTTTGGGGGCCATTGTCCTCTTCACTTATAGCAGGTTACAGTTGTGGGCTTAGAGTATGTTATTTCCTTCCACGTCCAGCATAGTTGCATGATCATACAGTCCCACATTTTAATATTCAGAAACAGTCAGGTAGACTAATAAGCAGGAATATCTAATTACCAATTAGGGTCAGGGAAGGAAAAGTATCTAATTTCAAAGTGGGACCATTGGGAACTATTTTGAAGGAGAGCTTTCACTACAGATTTCTTTCTGGTGTTGCTCACTTGGACATAACAGGAAAGATCTAGGCCCTGGAGCTTTTCTGTGTCCAACTGTCTGTTACTCCATAGGAGGTATAACAAGAGACATGAAAGAACCCGACTTGCTAGTTTTATTTCCACTGTTTGTTTAGACCATCACTGCCAATTAATAAGAAACAGGAGAAACATGCCTCTTAGGGAATACAGAGAAAATATTGCTTTGATCTTATCCGCTGCAGTTATTGAATATGCTTTCCATTTGACCAGTGGCCCCATCTCTCCTTCCACACAAAAAGCCTGAAACAAGCAGAAAGAAAGAAACCTTCAACTTAAACTGGTTTATTCAGAGCCTTTTTGATGTCATGTTTTAATGTAAAGATTACTCTGTTCATTGTAAGTCAGAGGCTTAATTTTCAGGGCCATATGCTTCATATCCATGAATGGATACCCTGTGGATCTCAGTGGGAGTTAAAAGCAGAGATGGTTGCAGAATTGTGCTTTCTCTCCTTTTGTTGCATAAGGCACCTTTGGCACTTTTTACTTTTTCTGGAGAGTGTAATCTGTATATATTAAGGTGACTTGTTTGTCATAAATGTTTATTGACTTGTTTGGATAGACAATGGTGTATTTTTTATAGGCTTTTCTTAGTTTAGTTGCCAGTACGAGATGTTAAAGATTCTCCCATAAGAGTGGCATATGCTCCTCATCAGTTTGGGAGGTAAGTATGTTGTATGTACTTCCTGAATCAAAACATTCTTTCCCAGGGCAGCTGGCTGGCTCAGTCAGTTAAGCGTCTGCCTTTAGCTCAGGTCATGATCTCAGGGTCCTGGAACTGAGCCCCATGTCGGGCTCCCTACTTATTGGAAGTCTGCTTCTCCCTTTCCCTCTGCTGTTCTCCCTGCTTGTGCTCTCTTGCTCACATAATCTCTATCTCAAATAAATTATAAAATCTTTAAAAACAAAACAAAACAAAAACATTTTTCTCCATTTATACGTTTTTAGAATAAGATGTTCCTTTCTCTGTCCCAGGAGTGCTTTTCTGCCTTAAAACCTTTCCTTATTAGATTTATTACATCTGTCATGCCTTCTTATCTACAAATCTTACCTATCTTTCAGAGCATGGTTTAAAGTTTAATCTTTCATGAAACCCATCTCCATTTTGCTCGGAACACGTATCTCTTTTCTAAGCTCCTTAGCCTATATTTTCCTTACAGAGCTAATTTCCAAACTGTAACAAGCACTGATGGTTGGGTTACCAACCCCTTTCTCTTTGTATATGCTATTCACCTAAGAACAGCCATGTGTATTTCAGTAAAAGCCAATAGAAAGTTGAAGTCTTGCTGTGTGGTCTCTGATATAGATGTTGAGCTGCCACGTGTTGAGGTCGGTCAATGAGGACAGTGAGTCAAACTGAAAGTAACAATCAAGCCTTTATTTGTTTATTGTGACACTTCAAGCAAGAGGCAAAAAGTGTCCCTGGTTCCCTACTGTATTCTCAGTACTAGGCAGGGGTCAGGTGGATGCAGCACAAATGGGGGAAATGTTTTATTGCTGTGGAGTCTGAACTAGAAGGTTCCACGCTTTTTTTTTTTTTTAAGATTTTATTTATTTATTTGACAGAGAGAGATCACAAGTAGGCAGGGAGAGGAGGAAACAGGCTCTGCACTGAGCAGAGAGCCTGATGCAGGGCTCGATCCCAGGACCCCGGGACCACAACCTGAGCTGAAGGCAGAGGCCCCAACCCACTGAGCCACCCAGGCACCCTGGTTCCTCACTTTTTAATGGATCTGAGGGGTCTGGTAGATGGAGAGAGGAAAAGATAAAAGAGTAGAGTGAGCCAGAATGGAGAAAAAGCTTTACTTAGGGCCTCTCTGTGGAAGTGCCTCAGAAGTGCCTTGTCAAAGGCCTCTGCTAAGGGGGTCTCTGAATAAAGATGCCTCGGCTAGATATGTGTATGCAGATATGTATCAGCGTGGTAACCTAGGTGGGTTGGGGTGGAGATTGGGCTGAGTCTCTGGCTGTAACTCTCTTCAGAAAATTTCAGTGCATTGGCTGTGCACCAAGTCTGGAATGGGGAGGGCAGCTTCTAGCTGTGAGGCCTGGATGATCACACATAGGATTTTAGTCTAGAGTTGGACTCTTCAATAGGTGCTACCTCTTCTTTTTATTTTCTTTGGGCTGAAATGTGACCTGAACTGCAGCAGCCAACCTGGGTCCATAAGGGAAATATCAAGGGAGGGAATTCAGAGGCTTTGGAGCTAACTAAACCAGTACCAACAACTGCATGCCTCTTGACTTCCTCTTATGTGAGGAAAAACCAGTTCCTAATATTTAAGCCACCATAGTCATGTTTTCTTCTTGCAGCCTAAAATATTCCTAATTGATACACCATTTGATCTTGCAGTATATTTTACTGTTATATAACTAATTTATTTAAATTATTATATATAGTTCGTGGTACCCAAAGGGACCAGTCTCAGCTACTGTACCATTTCCCTTTAATCTTATTGTAATTCAGACCTGGTGGTAAGCATACTTTGAAGCTGCCAGTATTTCTTTTTTGTAACTAAGTCACCAGAGATGAAAAACATAGGATTATTAGTTTATTTTTTAGTGCTCGTAGAAGAGTGATGTTGGGCAAAAATTCCCAGCATCAACTGCCTTGAAATTGAAGACCTAAGTTGAGTTTTCGGTAATAGTTTCTCATTAAATAAAGCACCAGGTAAAGGCCATTTGCCTTTTGAATATTTAGCACTGCTCTCCATAATGGGCTTAGATCATTGTGTATTTGTTATATCTATTACCCACAAGTAAACAAATGCCTGGAATTATATATAAGGTGATTCCATTAAAAAAATGCATCCTTTTCCCTCTAAATTATTCCATTTAGAGGTAGGCCTATTTCCTTCTTGATAAATTGCAACTCTAGATTTCTCAGGACAGTGTCTTTTTCAGGAGTATTGGTTTTTAGGCATAGCTCTTGCCTTATTGACCAACATTATAAGAGCTTCATCAGTTTGTGATTAAGTTTCTTGGGAATTTGAAAATGTTGAATTTATTGGCCTCCTGTCAGTGCTTGGCTTAAGTACAGGAATTGGTTTTGGCTTAGATAAAGACTTCTGGCTACTGATACTTGTATGAGACTTGTAACACCACTCTCCAGATTCCAGGTCATTAGAGACAGTTTTTTTGACAGATATGTTTCAGATTCTCTTCCTTAATATGTATCTTAATGACTTGATACTATTCTTAGATGAGCCAAATCCATGCTTCCCTTCTATAGAGAACAGACCCTTGCCTAAATGCTAATGATACAGTTTTATTTCCTCAAATTAATGGTGACATCTATAGACAGTGGTCCTCAGATCTAATTACTTTGCTTTAAATTAGTTATTTCAAAACCCAACCCATCAGTTTTGGCAGAGGTCCTCTAGCATTTAATTGGTCAAAATCTAAAAGCCCTGTATAGAAGGCCAGCTTGTTTGCTTACTACTAACTTATCTTGAAGGGTTCATCAGTAATTAACACTGTTTGCAATTTAATATCATATGGGCCCTATATTGACATTATTAATATCTCCTTATATGATTTTCAGGTTGTAGTTATTACAGGCATATTTTGTGGCAGAGAACAAATCTGATAATGATGATAAAAAAGCTAAAATTGATTAAACATTTGTTGTGCAAGGCAATGTGCCAAGCAGTTATATGCCTTTTTTTTAAAAATTCTCAATACAACCTCATAAAGTAGTAGAACCTTGCAGCCTCTTCTTCTTATAAATTGTAGTGAACTCTGGATTGTTACATGAGGGAAATCTTATTCTTACCTGCAAATATTACCTTGGTCCATCTCCACGTGGCAGTCAGTGGCCTTTTCTCCAGGCTCATGCTTGATGGGTAGGCTTCTTGACTTTATTTTTATTTTATTTTTTTCTTCAAATTTTTATTTAAATTCTAGTTAGCACAGTGCAGTGTTGGTTTCAGCAGTAGAGTTCAGTGATTCATCACATGCACTACCTAGTGCTCATCATAACAAGTGATCTCCTTAATCCCCATCACCCATCTAGCCCCTCCCCAACCCACTTTCCTCTGTCAACCCTCAGTTTGTTCTCTAAGAGTCTCTTGTGGTTTGTGTCTCTCTCTCTCTTCTCGCACCCCCATATGTTTATCTGTTTTGTTTCTTAAATTCCACATATGAGTGAAAGCATATGGTGTTTGTCTTTCTGTGACTGACTTCTTTCACTTAGCATCATCCACATCATTGCGAATGGCAAGATTTCATTCTTTTTGATGGCTGAGTAATATTCCATTGTATATATCTACTACATCTTCTTTATCTATTCATCAGTCGATGGGCATTTGGGCTCTTTCCATAGTTTGGCTATTGGGGATAGGCTTCTTGACTTTAACAACAAAATATTAAACCTACTCTTTTCTTTGATACACATTGAACACATGATTCTCTCTTTAACTAGTAACTTAGAATTAAATGGAGTTGAACTCTTACTGTCCCAGTCCTTGCCCAGAATTTGGCTGTGAGGAGTAATGTGCATGAAAGAGCACCCGAAGAGCATGTGGCCCTTGACCTCTCTGCTGTACAATATATGACACCCACTGGTTTCATGTGGCTATTTTAAATTTAAATAAATTAAAAATAAAATAAAATTTAAAAATTCAGTTCCTTAGTCAAAATGTCCATATTTTAAGTGCTCAATAGCCATGTGTGGCTAGTAACTTTTGTATTAGACAGTATTAGATATAGAACATTATGATCCTTTTTGAAGCTTAATTGTACAGTGCTGTGATAGACTGTTAATTTCACATCTGGACTGCATTCTTTTTTAATATTTTATTTATTTACCTGAGAGAGATACAGTGAGAGAGAGAATGAGAGGAGAAGGTCAGAGGGAGAAGCAGACTCCCTGCGGAGCTGGGAGCCCGATGTGGGCCTCGATCCTGGGACTCTGGGATCATGATCTGGTCCGAAGGCAGTTGCTTAACCATCTGAGCCACCCAGGTGCCCTGGACTGCATCTTTAAAAAAAAAAAAATAATTAGTTTCACTGAATTGTACTTTGATGTGTTGACAGTGACCTGTACTAGTAATGCATGTGGAGTGTTCTTATGGGTCAGATATTGTCTTCAATACCTTTTATGCACTGACTCACTTAATTCCTACAATTCCATAAAGTAGGCTTTGTTTTTATCTCCATTTTACAGGTAAAGAAATAGAGGCTCATAGACTTGCCTGTGGTCACCCAGATGGTAAGCAGTGCAGTTGGGTTATGGGTCCTCTAAGTGTGGCTTTAAACCTGTGTTCTTAAGGAGCATACCATGCTGAGTCTGAAATCCCTATAAAGAGGCCTTGGAATTCATTCTTAGGATATGAGTAGTAATTCTCATCACTTTATATTTGTATCTTTATTTCTCCTGGATATAGCTGTATATTTATTTCATTTCTCTTATTACAATGTTGTGATATAATTCTGATGCCAGCTGCATGGAGTTAGCACAGACTCCACAAGTCAAGGGCACAATTTCCAGAAAACTACCCTCACTTCTGATGCCAGCCACAGTTTCAGGTGTCCCCAGACCACCCAGACTTCTGACCAACTGGTTACAGATTTGGGGATTTCTATGAATGTCTCAGGTCTGATAATTTGCTAGAATGACTTACAAAATTCAGGAGTGTACTATATTTATGATTACAGTTTTATTATAAAGCTGATCAATCAGGACCAGACAAATGATGAGACAATTAGGGTGAGGTCTGGGATGGAAGCAGGAGGTATCACTGTTCACATTGTGTGTTCACCAACAAGGAAACTTACCTGAGATATGGTGTTCAGAGTTTTTATTAGAGTTTCTTGACATAAGCATGATTAATTGAATCACTGGCCATGTGTTTGAACTTAATCTTTAGTCCTCCTCTCCTCCCTGGAGTTTGGACTGGTTCAAAGACTCAACTCTCTGATCCCATGGTTGGTCTTTCCAGTGACTAACCCCAATCCTTAGTTATCTTAATAGTGTAAATCAGGTATGACAGAAGGGATGCATAAATAACAAAGTCACTCCCGTCATTCAGGAAATTTCAAGGATTTTGAGATTATCTTCTGGGAACTAGAATCCAAGATGAGACAAATTCTTTATTATACAACAGTATGTATTTCTTTAGGCTGTCTTAAATACTTTTTGAAGTGGAGTGGAGGATTTATTTTTGTGTGTATATTTGTTAAATAAAAATATAAACATTTTATGTATATATTTATAAATATGTATTTTTAATATAGGTACAAGAGGACTACTAACAGTAGTTTTACAGATTTCCAGACATAAAGATCATCTTAGAAATAACTTAGTTCTACACTCTTGCTTTACTGATGAAGACATAAGCCCAGAGAAATGAAATGGCTTGCCTAGTTGCTTAGTGGCAGAGTTGAGACTGGAACTCAGAGTTTTTAATCTTATATTTAAACTCTCTTTGTCTTCTCAATCTCAGGCTCCTCCTCTAACATAGTCATGTCTCTACCACTGCATACTTTTCTTACTACCTTACTGCACCTTAGAAACCTCAGGCTGACTTTAGGAGATAGCTTTGGAGCAATTGATGAAGCTTGCTTAAATCTGTATTTTTGTATCTCCTGCCTTTGCACATGTGCTGTTCCTTCTGCCTCAGATGTCATTTTCACCTATTGGCCATTTCTGCATTGTTTTTAAATATACAAGCTAAACTTCACATCCTCTGTGAAACCTTCCCTGCCCTCTCCTCTCACAGATTTCGTCTCTCCTTTCTCTGTGTTTTCAGATTATTTAGAATATGCCCTTATCTTAGTGGCACTTATTGTAATTATATTTTAACTCTTTTCCACATGTCAAACCTTAACAGAATTTTTGATTTCACCCTTGTTGCCACCAAACCTTTTCCTCTCTTTGTCTTGCCAGTCCCGATATAGCAGCATCAGTGACTCAGCTGCTCCATCCAAAAATCTAGAAGTCACCTTGATTTCCCTCTTGTTCTCATCTTGCTCATCTAATTAACAGCAAGCTCTTTGGTTCTATAGCCTAAATATATCTCAAAGCTTTTCTTTCTCATCTCCAAACTGGTCTGTCTGCTTTTACTCTTGGTTTCTTTCAATCCATTCTCCATACAGGGGCCACAGTTCTTTCAAAATGTAAAGCATTTTGAAATCTCTGCTCCTCCCCTTTAGAAAGACAGCCATATCTTCTGGTGCAGTGCCAGCCACCTCCCCAAGACACAATGGTGAGGGTCAGAGTAAATGGATTTTACCATACTGGGCACCTGGTCATCAGGGGTACTTTTAACTCTGGCAAGTGGACATTGTCACCATCAACAACCCTTTCATTGACCTCAATTACATGGTCTATATGTTCCAGTATGATTCCACCTAGGGCAAGTTCTATGGCATAGTCAGGGCTGAGAATGGGAAAACTGTCATTAGTGAGAAGCCCATCTCCATTTTCCAGGAGCAAGATCCCGCCAACATCAAATGGGGTGATACTTGTGCTGAGTATGTTGTGGAGTTCACTGGGGTCTTCACCATGATGGAGAAGGCTGGGGCTCACTTGAACCACCGGTGGGGCCAAGAGGGTCATCATCTTTGCCTCTTCTGCTGATGCCTGCATGTTTGTGTTGGGCATGAACCATAAGAATTATGACAACTCCCTCAACATTGTCAGCAATGCCTCCTGCACCACCAACTACTTGGTCCTTCTGGCCAAGGTCATCCATGACAACTTCGGTACTGTGGAGGAACTTGGGACCACAATCCACGCCATCACTGCCACCTAGAAGACCATGGACAGCCCTCTGGAAAGTTGTGGTGTGATGCCAAGGGGCTGTGAAGAACATCATCCCTGCTTCTACTGGTGCTGCCAAGGCTGTAAGCAAGGTCATCCCTGAGCTGAATGGGAAACTCAATGGCATGGCCTTCTGTGGCCCCATCCCCAATGTGTCCATCGTGAAACTGACCTGCTGCCTAGAGAAAGCTGCCAAATATGATGACATCAAGAAGGTGGTGAAGCAGGCATTGGAGGGCTCCATCAAGGGCATCCTGGACTACACCAAAGACCAGGTTGTCTCCCGCAACTCTAACAATGACACCCCCTCTTCCACTTTTAATCCTGGGGCTGGCATTGCTCTCATTGACCACTTTGTCAAGCTCATTTCCTGGTATGACAATGAATTTGGCTACAGCAAAGGGAGTCCTTGCCCCACCTCATCCCCCAACACACTGAGAATCTCCTGACCTCCACAGTTTCCATTTCAGATCTACTGAATAAGGGGAAGGGTTTGGGGAGCCCTACCTTGTCATATCATCCATAAAGTATACTGAACCTAGCCAGGAAAAAAAAAAAGAGTAAAACAAATCATGTCAATTCTAGCTGAAAATCCTCCATTAACTTTTCCTTTCAGTGAAATAAAATCCAAACTTATTGTGCCAGGCAAGGACCTACATGAGTTAATTAATTAATTAAGAGGCTTTATTAAAAAAATTTTATTAACATATAATGTATTATTTGCCCCAGGGGTACAGGTCTGTGAATCATCAGGCTTACACACTTCACAGCACTCACTGTAGCACATATCCTCCTCAATGTCTATAACCCAGCCACCCTATCCCTACACCCCCATCGGCCCTATTTTTTTATAGGAGTTTCAGGTTTATATAAAATTGAGGAGATGGTTCAGAGAGGCCCTTTTACCCACTTCTCCTCCTACCACCCAGGTTCCCCTACTATTAATATTTTGCATTAGTGTAATACATTTGTTACAGTTCAACCAATATTGATACATTAAATGAAGTCCTTAGATTATATTAGGGTTCAATGTTTGCCTTATATAGCAATATGGGTTTTGATGTATATGTAATGTCATATATCCACCAGTACCGTATCATACAGATAGTTTTATTGCTCTAAAAATCCTTTTTATCCCTCCCTCTCTCATTTTCCTCCGAAACTCCTGGAAATAAGTAATATTTAAAATTGTTTCTATACAAACCATAAGAGACTCTTAATCTCACAAAACAAACTGAGGGTTGCTGGGGGGGGTTATGGAGAGGGTGATTGGGTTATGGACATTGGGGAGGGTATGTGGTATGGTGAGTGCTGTGAAGTATGTAAACTGACGATTCACAGACCTGTACCCCTGGGGCAGTTAATACATTATATGTTAATAAAAATAATTAATAAATTAAAAAAATAAAATTTTCTCTATAGTTTTGTCTTTTCCAGAATATCCATAGTTGGAATCATAGAATATATAGCCTTTGTGTTGTTTATTTTAAATTAATTGTCTGGCCTTACTAGAATGCATTCTCTAGGGTACCAGGAACATTGTCTATTCTGTGTGTTGCTCATTTCTCAGTACCCCAGTGAGACTGAGCACACAGAAGACCCCCAACAGTTAGAAGTTGGTGAGTGAATCGATAACCAACCACCCTTTGTCTGCAGCAGGCTCTGCGTTCTCTGAAGGCAGGCACTGTGTCTTATTTTCTGGTGTTCCCAGTGCTTAGCACAGAATGTTGCACAGGGAGGGAAGTCAGTAAAAGTTCATTGAGTAATATTGAATAAAATTTGACCTCCATCATTTATTATCTGTGTGACCTTGGGCAGGTCCCTTACCAACCTCTTTGAACCTCATTTATAATGCTCATTTCTTAGGGTTGTTGTCAAGATTAAAGGAGGTCACATTGAACACTACATCAAAAGCTAGTGATGTACTATATATTGGCTAATTGAATTCAAATACAAAAATAGGGGCACCTGGGTGGCTCAGAGGGCTAGGCCTCTGCCTTTGGCTCGGGTCATGATCTCAGGTCTTGGGATTGAGCCCCACATCGGGCTCTTTGCTCGGCGGGGAGCCTGCTTCCTCCTCTCTCTGCCTGCTTGTGATCTCTGTCTGTCAAATGGATAAATAAAATCTTCAAAAAAATAAAAATAAATACAAAAATAAAGTAAAAAATAGGAATAAAGCTAAAAGAAACTGTAAAAAAATTAAAGAAGTTCAGTGATACAGTATTGTATCATTGTATGGGATTGCCATTGCTGTCATTGGTCACTTTTCTGCTAAACATGCCAACAAGGCATTCCTCAGTAATGCCAAAGCTACTCCTTACTAGCCTTCACAGGCCTGGGATGCCTCATATGGTATATTCTCAGGAGGCCGAAAAGATATTATAATAATTCTTTTGCTTCTGTATTGTTTATAGTAACGCAAGCCTGCTTGGTAACTTGGAGCTACCTACAGACACATTGCTATCGCCAACACATAGTTCTTATTTCCCTCGTGCCTCCCTAGTGTTTCCATTAGCCATGTAATGTAGTTTTCTCCAGCTAATGATTAGCGACCAACTGTTACTGTGTTAATGCCTGTGTTCAGTTCGTTAAAAAAAAAAAACAACAAAACACCAAAACCCATACACAAAAACAACCCCAAACTCCTGATAGGGATTCTTGTTCATTTAAAAACTGTTTAAGGTTCAGAGGATGCTTTTTTCCAATTTAAAAAGAAAAAGAGTGATCATTCAACTCAGGGACTTTAAGGTGGCACTAAGAATCTTTATAGATATCGATGGTTATTTGAAAAAGTTAAATTGGAGTGCAATTCAATGATGTTAAGCATAACAGCTACTGGGGCTATATTTAAACATTCATTCGAAAGTGTAGGGTGAGGAAAATTGATTTTGCAGATGCTCAGATGAAAGCAGTTACTTTATATTAGGCAAAAAAAAAAAAAAAGGCAGTTTGAGATTATCTCAGTTTGAGGAAAGTCCGATTTTAGACCAGCCAAAGGACAGGGATACAGTGGGGGACCAGGAAGTGTGGAAGGTGTTATCACTGATCCGGAGTATAGAGAATTAGGAAGAGTGTGGGGAGATAGTGTTAAACCAGGTATGTCTGGATCATTTATTTTTAGTTTTCTTTCGCAGTTTAGTTCTTAGACATCCTGAGTCTTTAATCCAAGCCTCCTGCTCTCTTGTTTCACTGTGTGTATTTTAACCTTTTCCATCACTTGCCTCATCACAACATATGTGTCCTCTCACCTATTCCATTAGCAATCTGTTAAACTGAGACCCTATTTAGTGATTACTAAATGAGCTAAGCATGAGCTTGTTTAGGTAATGTGTTTGCAAATTTGTCAGGATTCTCTGGGAATATCATTTCTGACCTCAAGATGATGATAACTGCTACTTTGGATTTTGGGCATTTTATTTTAAGATACTTATCTTTTCAAAATTTCCCTGAAATCACTTCCCATTGACATCCACCAGCTCTGCCCAAATAGACTAAGTTAGCCTTGAGCTGGACCAGTGGGCAGTTAAATGTGGATGATAATCAGAAAAGTGTAGCAGTGTGCCGGTGTGAAGTACTCAGGTTTCCCTCCTCCCAATTTCAGCCCTTCCAAATTAGCTTTCCTGTCTCTGTCCTGAGACGAGGGATGTAGATATAATAAGGATCCCAGCTTATTATATGCGGAGACTATTTCTTGTTGATTAATATTTTATTTTATTTTTAAAAATATTTTATTTATTTATTTATTTGACAGAGATCACAAGTAGGCAGAGAGGCAGGCAGAGAGAGAGGGGGAAGTAGATTCCCCGCTGATCAGAGAGCCCGATGCAATGCAATGCGGGGTTCAATCCCAGGACCCTGGGATCATGACCTGAACCGAAGGCAGAAGCTTTAACCCACTGAGCTACCCAGGCGCCCCTGGATTAATATTTTAGATTTGATTGTATAAACATTTGGTTTATCCACTTCTCTCATTTTCTTATTTAACAGACTAAGTTGACCAAATTGCTCATGTGTCTTGAGTTCATAGAGTATCAGATCAAACCCACTGAATTTTTGCTTTTGCAGGTCAAAATGGTGAAATATTAGTAATTTTGTACATCCCATATAGTAAAAATAGCCAATAACAGCTAACATTTTTTACACGTAACACCTATTATTTGTAGTGTTTATTCAAATTAACATAAGCAAAGCACCTATGGCAGCCCTGGCATAATAGGGTGCTTATCTTGTGCTTTATTCTAAGCACTATACATGGATGATTCCACTTAATCCTCACAAACACTTTTTGTGTTTTATACCTGAAGAAAATAAAGCTCAGGAAGGTTAAGCAAATTAGCCATGTTGAAATCGCACTAAGAGATGAGCTAGGATCTGATCCTGAGAAGTTTATCTTTCAGCCTGCTCTCTTACCCATTATGTACATAGTCCCACCCACCATACACATCTTTCTCCTTGGAGACACATTCCTAAATAAACAAGAAAATCCTATTTAAATCAGCATAGTTGATAATTCTAGCCATTCACATGTATCTACAGTTACCTATGCTTGTATAAACACTTTTTCTTCTCTTTCTTTGGTAACCTTTTATCATAAAGTTATACTCTAACATACTATTGAAACATTTATTACAATTAATCTATCAGTTTGTAATCATTATAATCATTATTACAGTTATTAACTGTGGCATCTCTTGTTGTTTTTGGTTCTAAATATTAACTTTCAACTGCTACATTTCTCACTATTATTAACTTTGGAGGGAACTTCAGTATGCACTCCCCCAGTTTATAGAAGGGAAACATTTCTGTCTGCTAGATCCAAGGCTTAGAACATTTGAAGACTTTCAGCAGTCTTCAGTTGAGCACAGAAGATATGGAAGCTTTTATGGCAGTTACTGGGCTGGAGTAGGGTAATGTATCTTGCATTAAGTAATTCGCCAGCATCTTTAGTTGTTGTTAGGTTCTAAGAAACAATGAAAAGTAAAAGAAGCCTGTCATCACCTCCTGCAGCTGAAAATCATTATTCACTCATTATTGGTTATTTTGAGTGTGCATGTGAACATTGTGAACATATGAAAGTCTGTCTTTATATTAGGATGGGGTTATATTTGAGGTTCAGATGATGTCTTTGAAGCTTCAGTTATGAATTGTTCAGTAAGCAAGGACTGTGCCTTCTGAAGTTTGCATACAACATGATTTCTCTAAGGAAACTCATAAAAGGAACATGATATATAGAACTAACTCCTTGCTTCATGAGACTGACTGCTTCTTAGCTCTGACTGTCTCCTAACAAAATTTTACCAACAAAATTTCCTTGTATGTGATACAAGATGACCTACCTTATTTTAAATCAGAAGAGTTTGCAGAGCATTTCTACTATTTTTTAAAGCATATGGAAAAATGTCTAGCATATTTTAAACCAGGGAAGACAACTTTTTTGGCAAATACCTAGGAAGGTGGAATTGGATTTAATGAAGCTCTGAGTCTGAGATCACAGACCATTAAAGTTGAAGTGACCTTCAAAAATATTTTGAAACCATGTCTTTCCCTCAGTGTAAGAATCTGCTTTTTTCCCCTTTTTCTTTTAAGATTTTATTTATCAGAGAAAGAGAGGGAGAGAGGGGGAGAGCAAAGAAGGAGAGTGAGAGGGAGAAGCAGATTCCCCACTGAGCAGAGAGCCCATTTTGGTTGCAGGGCTCTATCCCAAGACACTGAGATCTGCTGAAGGCAGATGCTTAACCAACTGAGCCATCAGGTGCCCCATCTTTTTTTTTTTAATTTCTTTTTCACTTTTTAAAGATTTTATTGATTTATTGTTTGATTTGACATAGAGAGAGAGAGTGCGCCTACTTGTGTGCATTGGGAGAACAAGTAGGGGGAGTGGCAGGCAGAGGGAGAGTGAGAAGCAGACTCCCTGCAGAGCAGGGAGCCCAATACAGGTCTCTCTTCCAGGACCCTGGGATCATGACTGGAGCTGAAGGCAGATGCTTAACTGACTGAGCCATCCAGGCTCCCCCTATCTTTTTTTTTTAATGCCTTTTTTGATGGGGTATTTACTACTTATAATGTAGCCAATGACATTGTGAACCAAGTCCCTACACTTTGTTTTAATTAATGAGAATCCTATTTCTTTTTAACATCTTCCCATTGGCCTTGGATATGTGTACACTGATTTTTCCTTGCATCTTTTTTTGTCTTTAACACGATGAGGACTTTAGATGCAGATCCTGCCAAAGAACTAAGCCTGTAACTCTTTTCCCTCTAATTAGTTAACTCTCAAACTAAATTAGTTCTGAATCAGCAATCTGCAATAAATTCATTAAGATTATTATCTGGTGAGTACTGTCAATTTTACTGCTGTCCCTGAATTATTATTTCCTATTTGTTTACATTACAAATTCAGTAGGAGTAATTGTGTAATAAGAAAGTGATACTGTCACTTTAAATAAACTGCTCAGCAACTAGAACATCAGGACTATAATTAAAAGCATCACTCACAGCTTTCATTTTAATACATAAAGGAGAAGGACATGATTAGATTTTAATGAACTTTCTTTTGTTTTAACTATTATTATTATTTTTTAAATCTGGATGTGGTGATTTCAAAACACCACTAAATGTTACTAAACATTCTTAATTTCATATGTTGAGGATGTCTTAAATTTAACTGTCTTTGCCTCTGATATCATGCTTTCAGTTTTTAATCTGTTCCTTAGATATAAGCACAATTCCTTCTAGTACCAAGGTTGGAGCAATTCTCCAAAGTAGTTTAGATAAATTCCCAGGCCGGTAAACTCCCTTATTCCCAGTTGATCAATGGCAAAAAGTGTAAGGTCACACACTAAGACCCAAGCAAATGCCCCCTTGTGCACCATAGTCCTTAGTCCAATATAAGCCCCTAGGTTGAGTTTGCTTGAGGATAACCGAAGGAGTGTTTGGGGGCTTATAATCTGGGTTGAGGGTCTCAGTTGCTGAGTTACCTTCTTTGAGTCTCAGTTTCCTCTTATGTAAAATGGAAAAAATAAAATTTACCTGTAGGGTTGTTGTGAGAGGTGTCTCAGATTAAGGATCTGAGCCTATTTTGTGAAGTATAAAGCATGGTGCTGATGTTGACTAAGATTACTCTCTACTTGTGCAATTCAAAGCGTTTGGTATTATTCCTGAAGTCCGAAAACAGCCTTCCCATTGTTCTGCCCCATGCTTGAAATTTGGACTATAAAAATCATTCCTTTGAAATGAATTATGATTTCTCAGTGTGCCATATGTAAATCATATCAGGTGATTTTTAGCACTTGAAGACTCCTGGATGTGACCCTTGCTAGTCTACAGAATGAGTGTTTCTGGGGAATGCACTTGGGGAACCTGAGATAGACCAGGAAAAGTAAAAAAAAAAAAAAAAGAAACTGGTTGGAGGGTGGGGATGGGCATAGTTCTAGAGAGCAAGGCTGAGAGTTACTAAAAGAAAGACCCCTGAGGGCGCCTGGGTGGCTCAGTTGGTTAAGCAACTGCCTTCGGCTCAGGTCATGATCCCGGAGTCCTGGGATCGAGTCCCACTTCGGGCTCCCAGCTCCATGGGGAGCCTGCTTCTCCCTCTGACTTCCCCTCTCATGCTCTCTCACTCTGTCTCTCTCTCTCTCTCTCTCTCAAATAAATAAAATCTTAAAAAAATTTTTTTTTAAAAAGAAAGACCCCTGAATAGCTTGTATGTAGACCTGAGCTGAAATCAAGAGTCGAACGTTTAACCAACAGAGCCACCCAGATGCCCCTAGATTTAAGTACTCTTCATTCTTTCTCCTTTTTTGCATTACTACTATCCTATCTAAAGTCTGTTTCTGGGATGCTGGGTGGCTCAGTTGGTTAAGCATCTGCCTTCAGTTCAGGTCCTTGATCCCAGGGTGGTGGGATTGAGTCCCGCATGGGGATCCTTGCTCAGCGGGGAGCTTGTTTCTCCCTTTGTCTCCTGCTCCTCCTGCTTGTGTGCTCTCTCTCGCTCTCTCTCTCGCTCTGTCTCTGACAAATAAGTGAATGAAATCTTAAAAAAAAAAAGAAGTCTTTTTCTCACAGAAACATTTTAGCTTGTCTCCCTGCCTCCATTTTGCCACATTGAGCCCATCATAGTACCTTTGACATGATCTTTCTAAAACACACATTTGATAACATCATTCCTCTAATTAAAGGTACTTACAAGAGTAAAGTGTGTTTGCCTCAGCCTGGTGCAAAAGGAGGTCATGGTCTGACCATAGTCGTGTTTCCCACCACACACTCTGCACCTCATGTTTCTGTAATACAGAAGAACTTGCTTACTCTTAAACTTACCTACTGCTTTCTCTTACCTCTGAACATGTTCTTCCCTGAGTATAACATACTCTTCCCATTCCATAGCTCCATGTCCTTTCTACCTGACAAGTACCTCTAACTGGAATGCTGGTCATTCTTTTTTTAAATTTTTTTTTATTTTAAAAATTTACTTATTTATTTATTATAACCAGCTTGTATCATTTTATTTTTTTAACATCTTAATTTTACTTTTTCAGTATTCCAAGATTCATTGTTTATGCACCACACCCAGTGCTCCATGCAATATGTGCCCTCCTTAATATCCACCACCAGGCTCACCCATCCTCCCACCCACCTCCCCTCAAAAACCCTGTTTGTTTCTTAGAGTCCACAGTCTCTCATGCTTTGTCTCCCCCTCCGATTTCCCCCAATTCACTTTTCCTTTTCTTCTCCTAATGTCCTCTGTGTTATTCCTTATGCTCCACAACTAAGTGAAACCATATGATAACTGACTTTCTCTGCTTGACTTATTTCACTCAGCTTAATCTCCTCCAGTCCCATCCATCTTGATACAAAAGTTGGGTATTCATCCTTTCTGATGGCTGTGTAATACTCCATTATATATATGGACCACATCTTCTTTATCCACTCATCTGTTGAAGGGGATCTTGGCTCTTTAAGACTCAGTTCAAGTGTGGAGTCTTCTTTGATGTAGGCAGACCTGGGTTCTGCCTCTGTGTTTCCTTGCTCCAGATGCTCCAGAATATACCATCTATATTCATATTCTCCTAAGATAAGGCAAATAAACAGTTGATTAACTTATTTTTGACATGATTATCTGGTCTAATTTAGATGAAATCATGTGGCCTGAATTATTCAAGTGATTTTTGGATTTGCTTCTTCCTTATAGATACATTTGTGATACTCAAGCCCAGCCATCACTTAGCCAACACCTCAAAGTGAATTAACTCTTCACTTTTAGTTCTATTTCCTGTTTTGTGTACTTATTTCATACAGACTCCTGTGTGCTGACCAGCACATTGACAAATGCATGAAGAGGGGATATCCCTGTATATTAGAGAATCCTGGAATAGATTTCAGAGCATCTGCAAATACCCCTTGCTGCTGATGGTGGCAAAATCTTAGTAGTTGGCAAATGGTGGTGAGGTAATGGTGGTGGGGAGGGGCGAGTCACATGGAGTAAGATGTTCATTCAGCAATAGTTGAAAATAGATACCCTTTCTGTTTAAGGATGTTTGAATAATTCCTTTTGGTAAAGTGTGAACTGCAAGTTAAGATTTGTTTTTTCATGTTAGGACTGAGTACTCTTCATGACAGAGCCTCAGCAGTTTTTCCCTGATATTAATACAGAGTTCGGGTGGATGGCATAGAACACTATGTCATCATATCTGTCAAATTTATTTTTTATTTTCTCTTTTGTATAAACGTTGAGGTGTAGTTCATGCACCAGTGTCTGACCTAATCTGCTTCTGGGTTTATCTTTCCTACAAACCATGAAGAAAAAGCTGCTCTTCTCCTTTTTATGTATGATGTGAAGAGTGAACTGTGAAGTTTATATTTTTTGCTTATGTATACTGAAATGTTCCAACACCATTTGTTGAAAAGGCAATCTTTTTTTTCCACTATGTGACCTTTTCATCTTTGTCAAAAATCAGTTGAATGTATACGTGATGGCTTAATTCTAGACTATTCTGTTCCATTAATCTGGTAGTCTATCATAATGACAGTACCACACATTGTATAGTAGATTTGAAATCAGGTAGTGTAAGTTGCCCAACTGTGTTCTTCTTTTTCAAACTCAAACACAGTTTTTTAACCAACTGTTCTTCCTCCCTGCTCTCCTTAAATCACTCTTACTAGGTGCATTTGTTCAGAATAAACTTAAAGAATGGTTCTCAGAGTGTGGTCATTGGAACTTGCTAGAAATGCAAATGATCAGACCCTATCCCAGATATTTTAAGTCAGAAAATCTAGGGAACTCAGGAATCCAAGTTTTAACAAGGCCTTCAGGTGATTCTGATACCTGCTGAAGTTTAAGAACCTCTAATATAGAACGCTCTACTTTAGAGTTCAACAAACTTTTTCTTTAAAGAGCTATTTAGTAAATATATTAGGCCTTGCAGGCCATATGTTCTCTGTTGCAACAACTCAGTTCTGCTGTTGCAGCATGAAAACAGCCATAGATAATATGTAGTAAGTGAGCATAGCTGTGTTCTAATACAACTTTATTTACAAAAATGGTGGTAGGCAGATTTTGTCTGGAGGCCACAGTTTGTTAACCCGTGTTGGAGTCTGTTCTCACTTATCCCACATCTGAAACCTCAGCATTTGTCCCATTCCTTTTGAAAATCTGTATTCTCCTTCATTTTAGTCCTCTTTATCTTAAAGGCCCTTCAGGAAGACTCTCTAAGTGAAGCTATGTTAAGTAATTCTGTCATCAGGGCTTTCTCAGTGCTGAGGTCAGATATTTCACCTCTTCCCAGTGAGCAGTTAATGCTTTTATATGTCTACTTTTGATTTTGAAAACAAAAAGTTTGTCATTTAGCCTCACTCTTGAGCATGCCACTTGCATGAGCCCTACATGTTGGCCATATTGTATGGGAGCTTTTCTGTTTTTTAAAAATATTTTATTTATTTATTTGACAGATAGAGATCACAAGTAGGCAGAGAGGCAGGCAGAGAGAGGAAGGGAAGCAGGCTCCCTGCTGAGCAGAGAGCACATTGCAGGGCTCGATCCCAGGACCCTGGGATCATGACCTGAGCTGAAGGCAGAGGCTTTATCCCACTGAGCCACCCAGGCACCCCTCTATGGGAGCTTTTAATTCTCTGCAAATCACCAGTGCCAAAAAGGGTTTTGGTAATGGTGATTGTATTACTTTGCTAGGGCTGCTTTAATGTATGTACCCAAAGCTGGATGGCTTAAAACCACAGAAACTTGCCTCATGGTTATGAAGGCTGGAAGTCCCAAATGTCTGCAGGGTCATGCTTTCTCTGATGGCTGCAGGGGACAGTCCTTTCTTCCTTCTTCTAAGCTTCTGGTATTTGTCGGCAGTCCTTAGTGTTCCTTGAACTATAGACACATCACTCTGGTCATGTGACCCCTTCTTCCTATGTGTCTTCACGTTGTCTTTCTCCTGAGCGTGTCTGTCTTTGTGTCCAAATTTCCCCTTTTTATAAAGAAAGAAACCATCATATTGGATTAAGACCCCACCCTGATGTCATTTTAACTTGATCATCTACAAGTTTCTATTTCCAAATAAATTCCCATTCACAGGTACTAAGAATTTAGTATCTTTTGGGGGAATACAGTTCAACCCCTAGCAATGATAAAGGTGGGAACTGAGGTTTGATAGTAACTGTTCTAGAAAGAATCTTTGCACATGAATTTGCCAGCTTTATCTGTTCCACTTGTTACAATATGTAACATTTACCCTTGGGAAAGGTACAGAGATGGGTTTGCTTTATTTTAGTGAAAGAGACAATATTCCAAAAGAGCAAAAAAAATCATTGCTTGTACAGCAAATATGAAGGCTTGAAGATATGAATAGGAATTTGGCCAACAGTTTCCTAGAACAACATCTGACATACTTCCTGACACACAGCGTGTACTCAGTAAGTGGAAGGAGTGTCCAGAGTTGAGATGGAGATTAATACTCATTCACCCATATTGACTGCAATGGCTGCATTTGTTTAGCTCTTCCTGTGTGTTTTGCAGTATGCTGAGTACTTGGGTTATGTCTTAGAGATCCATCCCATGACACTGGGTATTATAATATCTCCTTTTTAGAGATGGTGTTAGAGAGATGAAATATGAAGTGACTTGCTCAGAATCATGACCAGAAAGTGGCAAAACAGGGATTTTAACCCACTCAAACTAGTTTGAGAGCTCATTAAAAATAAAACAAACCAAAAGTTTTTTTTTTTTTTGGAAGTGTAATATTCACACACAAAAGAGTACAGATTGTAAGTGGAGAGAAACCCATGTTTTTAATCACTGTGCTCTTTTTCTTTCTTTCTGTAACTCATTTGCATAGAACTTTCATTGAGTATCTACTATATAACAGTTTAGTGATTAGATCAACCTTGTTGCTGAACAGAGCTGGTGCTTGGAGGGGTGGGGGGCAGATCTTCTTGTCTGTCTGCGACCGTCTTCCTTCTGGTAGATTGCCAGGATTTCTGGGTCTTTGCACTTAGCTCACTGGACAGAAGACAAACAAACACTCAAAACACCACTTCTCCTTATTTTCATCATACCAAAAAGCAATGTAATCTTCTTTTGGACTTTTTTTAGTAAAAAAGAAAAGTCCTTTTTATGCAGATTCTCATTATTTGAAAGAAAAAATGAAGTGAAGGAAAAAGGAAAGGAAACAAGAAGAAAAGAAGAGAAAATTACAGGCCAATATCCTTGATGAACATAGATGCAAAAATCCTCAACAACTACTCACAAACTGAATTGAACATTATATTAAAAAGATCCTATGCCATGATCAAGTGGGATTTATTACTACTTAAAGCAATCTACATATTCAGTGAAATTCCCATTAAAATACCGAAGGCATTTTTTGCAGAACTAGAACAAAGAAACCTAAAATTTGTATGGAACCATAAAAGACACCAATAGCCAAAGCAATCTTGAGAGAGAAGAAAAACTCTGGAAGTATCATGCTCCTGGATTTAAAACTATACTACAAAGCTACAGTAATCAAAACAGTATAGCACTGGCATTAAAATAGACATGTAGATCAATGGAATAGAGTAGAGAGCCTAGAAGTAAATCCAAACTTGTATGGTCGATTAGTCTATGACAAAGGAGGTAAGGGGTAGACAGTGAATTTTTCTAGGCTGCTACCTAATTCAATATTCAGTGACTTTATTTAAGACATTTATAAGTTTTTGACCCATATGGGCATTCTTCTTCCTTTGGTTGGCCCACTTGAGCTAACTAATAACTACATTTTTTTTAAGATTTTATTTATTTATTTGACAGACAGAGATCTCAAGTAGGCAGAGAGGCAGGCAGAGAGAGAGTAAGGGAAGCAGGCTCCCTGCTGAGCAGAGAGCCCGATGTGGGGCTCCATCCCGGGACCCTGAGATCGTGACCAGAGCCGAAGACAGAGGCTTAACCCACTGAGCCACCCAGGCGCCCCAATAACTACATTTTTAAAGTGTTAGCAGTGGGCTCTAAAATGATGAGTGTGTGGCTTTGTGTAATATTTCACATTTTTCAGTTTTCCTCCACTAACTCTCAAAACCTTCATTTAATTTTCATTGTAACTTGCCACATTCTGCCTTACATCTTTGTGGTTACTTGTATAAACATCTAGACCAGGGGCACCTGGGTGGCTCAATGGGTTAGGCCTCTGCCTTCGGCTTGGGCCCTGGTCTCAGGGTCCTGGGATTGAGCCCTGAGTTGGGCTGTCTGCTCAGCAGGGAGCCTGCTTCCCCCCCCCACCACCCGCCCCGCTCTCTGCCTGCCTCTCTGCCTACTTGTGATCTTTCTCTGTGTCAAATAAGTAAATAAAATCTTAAAAAATAAAAAAAAATTAAAAAAACAACAACCAACACATCTAGACCATAATAATCTCCATGAAGGCAGAGACTGTGTTTTTGGCCTTTGGTAATTGTGAAGGATGCCTAATGTGATGCCTTGGCACAAGGTAGATATTCCTTGAATTGAACTCAATTGAATTGAATTTCCCTGGGTTGTGTAGCAATTAGGGCTCTAGCTTAAAATGAAATCGATGCTTTCTTGTAATCTATTCAACTTCCATACTCCATGTACTGAGTAGGGCTACCAGATGTAGACAGTACAAATGCAGAATACAATATGCAATGCATGACTTAAGCATAGAAATATTATTCTTTTGGGCTTAGTGCCCAGAAAGATGAATAATTTTTAGCTTGGAGACGAGGTGGAATTGGTCAATTCCAGAATCTGGGTCTGTTGGAACAAAAGCAACTACTAATAGATGCCTCTCTGTCTCGCTTGTGCAGAAGGGACTTAAAATTCAGATAGCTTCATTCTGGAAGAGGATACAAATAGAGAAACATATGGAGATAAGCAGAGTGATAAGGGAACAGAACATAAATCTTCCTGATGATTAGAGGGGAGATCAATAGGTAGAGGCAGTTCATGGGACGATTATAGCAGGATGTTCCAGAAGTCAACTCTTGCCCTTCAGATCATACTTTGCCAATGATACAAGTGATTCTGAGAAAGTGACCCCGAGGGTCAAATATTATGACATATAACTGAGAACTATTGATTTGAAAATATTCTGGGGACAGAGCAAATTACTTCTTCCTGCATGAAAGGTACAGAGGACGATAACCAGAGTGTTGATAAATACTCCATCATAATCTCACAGATAATAAATAGCCCACGTGGAAAGCAGCCTCAACTGACTGCCATGGGCTAGTACCACATGGAGTTGGGGGAAAGGTAAAGAACATCTCCTTCCATGAGGTGGCACTACCTCCAAAATCATAATGGCTGTACCCAAGCATTTGGGCTAGTGGTGAGCTAGAGATGTGAGAATATGGGGTTGAAGACATCTGTGATACTGAATGACCTTTTATTGTTCTATGAATTATCCCTGTGGTAAGACCAAAACCAGGTAAGTAAATGGGTGGGAACACCTGAGAGCCAGGGGATTATTGATTAATTTCATAGCCAGTAGAATGAGGTGTAAAAATTTGGTCTTCAGATACTGGAGTATTCTTTAGGTACCCAAAGATGCAGGTAAACTGTGTCTAAGCCTTCTTTCTGGATGAACTTTGAAAAACATAAAAGGCCCTGACTGTTTTAGTGATTGCATGTATTAGCATGTAGAGATACATGTATTTTAGAGTCATTAGCTTTAATCACTCATGTTTTCACTTAGCTAGTTGGAAAAACTCATTTGTTAATGTATTTAAGACTAAGTATTTGGCATCTGCTCTACAGTGGATACTGTTCCATACACTGAAGATGCAATGGAGAAAAAAACCTGCCCTTGTCTAACCTCCTCTGGTAAATACTTATAACATAGTTGAGGAACTATTAGTGCTGTGAGGTTACAGTATGGTCGGGGATAGAGAGAGGTTGTACAAATGTTGCTAAGAGGTAGAGAGAATTTACATTCTGGTTTCTACAAGCTGTGCAGCCTTCTCCAAGTCCCTTCCCCTCTCTGGACCTAAAGTTCTCTATTTGTTAGATGAGAGGAACAGGCTAGCCTAAACTACCTATGACTTTTTTTTTTTCTTCCATTCTGCAGTAGCCCTTGTGTCAGATGTACTGAGCCAGATTACTCTATGCTGGCGAGAAGGCAAAATGGCACTTTGCTATTTCACATTTCACAAGCAGAGTTACTTTTATTCTCTGGGGTGTACAAGTTTTCCTCCTTAGCTGCAGATAAAAAGCAAAACCCCGGGTCAAACTGTTAGTCCCAGCTTGGGTCATGTGCCTTACCTGTACTAGTTACTATGTTCAGGGGAACAGGAAACAGTGACTAGCCTGGTGTTCCATATAAAGATATTTGTGGTGGGGAAGGATAGGGAGAGCCTCTGTTATGGACAAACTGATTTTTTGTGACATTATTAAAAGAAAATGCTAAAGGATGCTGAGCACACTAAACCTGTAAATGTCCACTGTATCAGAGTTCCTATCTGCAAGGGACAGAGCTGACGGATAAGCTTGAAAGAGTTTGTTAAATCAATGTTAGAGAACACGGATTTTTTGTGAAGTCTGGAGACCAGGTTGGAAGCTATTCCCCTAGTCCTGACATTGGATTGTTCTGAAGAGAAAACTGCTCTCACCACCACTAAATCTTGGAAGTCACAGTTTGCATGACTGCTATTTCTTCACCAGGAACAGGGCCTTTGTGTAACTTATTGCTACTAGGAGGGAAGGAGTGGTCTCTTCTGCTCTTCCCTTTTGCTTCAAAAGCTCCTAAGTCGGTGTCTAGCATGGAAAGGTCTCATGGAAGGACATTCTCCCTCTATCTATGAGCCCTAGGATAGTGCCCTTCTCAGCATAGATGTCCACCTCCAGAGAAATAAGGAAAGAGCCAGCCTTACATTACAAAAGCGTGCTTCCTGTCAGGAGTTACAGAAAGAAAGTTGAGGTCTCAACAAGATGATAGGTGTCTAATGTTTTCCAAGACAAACTCTGTCACCCCTTTGAATGAATGTTATCTGTGTTCTTTTCAAATGGTCTTTTTGAAATTTGTCTACATAAAACTGAAAGGTCCATCTCTCCTTCTCTGCTGAGTGTCATAGGTCTTTCACCTACCTGGGTTCACAATGCTGTTCCTTCCCTGCTGACGACGAGGTAATTTTCAGAGAGGGTCTTACTTAAGTTGCACTCATGTATTAAAGAAAGTAGTAATTTTGATGTGTTCTGGAACAGGGATGTGGTGGTTGCCCAGCTACTGGCAGGTGAACAACCTTGTCTTTGCTTTCTACAGTGCAGTTCTTAGAAATTTCCCCCATTTTAAAATTCTGAGTCTCTGGACCTGTTTTCTGTAGCAGAGAGCACATAGTAGGCAATGAGTAAATACTTTTTTGACTAGACGAATCAGACAGTGTGAACTCTTGGAAACAGCCCAGATTTGGGGGACAGATAGACTGAAAGGTTGAATTCTGTTTCGGTTACTTCATAGCTGTGTGGCCGTCAACAACTAACTTAATGGCAATGAACCTCATTTATTCATTGTAAAATGGAGATTAAATATATGGAGCTAGTCCCTACCTTGCAGGTATGTAGCAAGATCAAATGAGATAATGTATATAAAATGACTGGCACATAGTAGGTGCTCACTACCTGCTATCTATTTTATTATTTATGTTAGAGTGGTAATTCACTAAGTGTTAAATGAATGAAAGAAGAAATGAATGGATGTCATAAGAAATTCCACTGATGTGTGGAGAGCTTCCTAGTGGGTGCTTGGTGGGATGATTGTCACAGGGATTAGGATCATTTTATGTGATGGCTTGTGAAGGAGAACAGAAACATTTAAATTCAGGCCCAGAGTCTGCCATCATGTCTTCACATGCTGCCAGTTCTCTCTAGGATATCCTTGCCCCACTTCTTCACCTCAATACCTCTGTACCTTCTATCGCATCCTGGCTCAGGAATTACCTCTTCCTTTGAGAAACATTTTTCGACTCCTTAGATAAGCTTGGAAACCCTGCCATTCCATGTTTACTTTTGCTATAGAACTTGTCAAAGTGCTTAACTAGATTGTGTCACTAGCATCCAGTGAACTACCTGATTCTTCAAAGTCGAAGGAAGAAATTATATTCAATATCCAAACTGTACAATTGGATCTGAGGCTTTGAAGAAATCTAACCTAAGCTCCAGTTTCCTTGGTAGTAAAATGAGGATGAAACTCTGGCCTTAATGTCTCTCTCCAGGATTGGTGAAGGTCAACTGTGATTATAGGTATAACCTAGCAGGGTCTTAAGGGCTTGCTTGGAATATTCAGAAAACCAAGGTTTGGTTAAGGACCAGGTTTTTCTTAGCTTATGCAATACAACTAGCTTTTGTTGTTCTGGGTGGGGATTGCAAGCGAACAGGGTTTTAAGTATCTCTGGGGGAAAAGTAAGTTGGAGATACTGGGGCAGTTGTCCAGAAGAGAGACTAGGGCTTTGGAGAGAATTCTACAAATATTCCTTCTGTCTATCCGTGAATCCATCAGTAACAGTTATATTACTCAACAGTGCTTTTGGAGTTGGGTTTCCAAGGTTTTGTTTGAGGGGATGGGGTAGGGTAGGGTATGGAGAGCAGACAGAATTCCTGATCATTTTTACTGCCCTCAGCATGGCCATGGGACATATGAATTGTTGGTCCATCAAGGTGTAGACAGTTTGATTTAAAGGTGTAAAAGTGGTTTGTGTTGAAATTGATCTATAGGTGGGGTATAAAGTGGATCCGTATACTGTCATTTCTGTTTTAGAAACTGGACTACCCTTTTAGACCATCCAATAAATGCCAAATGTCTTCTTGGATCAGTCCTTTTCGTCCTTTTCCATTTCTCTTGCTTTGTCTCAGGCAAATGTGTAAATGAGTCTAAGTTTATTTTAAGCATTCAGATTCTTCCAGTTCTATTTTCTTCATACTGCCCTCTACTCCAATTTAGTGCTTCAGTATTATGCTTATCTTTACTCACCTTTATGGCCCATAGGCTAGTCTCAGGTATTATATCAGCTATTTTGATATTTATCTGAATTTACATCATGAATACTTGCATTTTAATCATGCTAGTCCTTGAATTAGGGAACAAAAGGCATTATTTCCCATTAGCAGAGTTTCAGAAACTACCTTCTGAAAGTAGAGGAAAATTTTCAAGCACTGATGACAGATAATAGAAATGGGTAGTTACCATGCTTACGTGAAAGGTCATTTATGCCTGGAGTTGTCCAATTCTAGTCCACTGCATCTTTTAATATGGCATAGAGGACTTAGGTATCCCTGTTACTTCCTTTTCTCATTAAAAATAAAGTTGAGGTAATTATAAGAGCAATTCTACAGATACTTGTTCAGCAATGGGATGCACTGCAGTCCTTTTTTTTTCTTTTTAGATTTTATTTATTTGACAGAGAGAGAGTGCAAGCAACAAGCAGAGGCAGAGTGGCAGATAGAGAGAGAGAGGGAAGCAGAGGGAAAGGGAGGCAGAAGGAGAAGGAGGCAGACAGAGAGGGAGGCAGAAGGAGAAGGAGGCAGACAGAGAGGGGGACAGAAGAAGGAGGCAGAGAGAGAGAGAGAGAGGGAGGCAGAGGGTGAGGGAGAAGTGGCTCTCCGCTAAGCAGAGAGCACAATGTGGGGCTTGATCCCAGGATCCTGGGATCATGACCTGAGCCGAAAGCAGTCAGTTAACCAACTGAGCCACCCAGGCACTCCAGCAGCCTTTTGTTTTTAAACTTATAAATCAGCAAACCAAATTTCCAGAGGCTAAATATTAAATGTTGAAGACATCCAAATGAAATCCACTGTTACAAATATGAGCCTATTGAAATGATGAGTTTCTCATAGAGCAAATAAATAAATGGTCCAGACACAGCATCAGCTGAAGCAAGCAAAACTTTATTGCTCTCTATTCACCAGCACTCTGCTTTACTCTTTGGCAAGTAGGATTGAAAATTCACAGGCAAGGAAGGAACCCCATATGTGGGAAACTCCCAAAATTCCTTATACCAAATTTCAACTTTAGTGAATTTTGAAAATGATGGTATATGGCCCTGGATTTTGGTATTTCTTTAGTTGGGCACTGAATTAAATATTTGTGGGTGCCATTATAAGAAAGTGATATAGTATCCTCAAACAATACAACTAGGACATCACTCTGTAGGCCAAGGTGCTCATGTGATGAGAGTTCTCGAAAGTTCCAGAGTTCCTGAGGAACTCCCAAGGGGCCAGGATTAGGAAAGGTGAGTGATAAAGAAACATGAGATTTCTGCCCTCTTACCTTAGGTCTTTCTCCCACAGCAGGCCTAGGTTCAGTGAAGTTCAATGGTAGGTTAATGTTCTACACTTTTAATTATTAATTTTTTTCTCATTCCTTCTCTTATTGAACTTATAGCATGTAGACTTGTATTTGGGTAACTAAATGCACAATTTATCTGATTCTTGCATAAGAATCCTTCTAAACATGAGATTTTGTGTTTTTTACTCACTGAATTTCTAGAGATCTAGTTTAAGAAGTTGTTAACCTTTTAGCCCAGAGTTGGCAAACTGTTGCCCCAGCCACAGACAAAATTCAGCTGTCTCTTGTTTTTGTAAATAAAGATTTATTGGGGGTGCCTGGGTGGCTCAGGTCATGATCTCAGGGTCCTGGGATCGAGAGCCCTGCATCGGGCTCTCTGCTCAGCAGGGAGCCTGCTTCCTCCTCCTTTCTCTCTCTGCCTGCCTCTCTGCCTACTTGTGATCTCTGTCTGTCAAATAAATAAAATCTTAAAAAAAAGATTTATTGGAATATAGCTATGCCCATTTTTTTAATACACTGTGGCTGCTTTCAAGCTATAGTGGAAGAGTTGAATAGTTAAACTAACAAGTGTATAGCCCACATAGGCTAAAATAGTTACATTTTGCCCTTTACAGGAAAGTTTGCTCACCCCTGCTCTAGCCTTTTTAAAAATTTTCTTGTGAATAAGGAAACATGCATATACTTATGCACTTGAACATAAAATGGCTTCCTGTAAGGCAGGAGTTTTCTATGATTCTGGGAAATAGCTCACCTGCCTAAGCACTCTGACCCAGAATGTTATAGTGCTTATTTTTCCACCCACTAAACCAAAACAAAGAACTTCTATAAAAGTAATCCATGAAACGCTGCTTATCACTATATCAAACCTGTCAATAAAAATCAACCCCCATCTCTTGGGTGAGAAATTCTGCAAGTGATTATGGCTTAAGAGAAAGATATTTATCTTCTCTCTTGTCTCAACAGCCTTTCTGTGCCTGATTAGCTTGGGTGGAATTTAATTCTGCATTTGAAGATTTCACATTGGATTAAAAGAAATGTTTATTCAGAGCAGTGGTTAGGAGCTATACCTATGTGTGAAAATGCTGATATTAGACCTTGTGATTAAGCTTAGCTAAAAAATGCTTTATTTTTTTAATGTGCTAAGGGAGGCTTATATTTCATCCGACCTCAATTTCCCTGAACAGAGCTGACTGAGATTTTCTAGCATAGTGCAGAGCTGCTTATCTTGAGGTGGAAAAAAAAGTGTCATTAACTAATTCCTGCTGAGGCATCATATTTAGAAGGCCTAATGGTTAGCTGGCTAACTTAAGATCAGGGAAGGGGAAATTGTTGCTTATTATAGGACTATTTCCACCTCTGATTTGGGTCCTAATTTGATGTGATCATTCTGCTGGCTTAGGAACATAGTAAAAGGGGATAGTGGTGCTAGTTCTTTTTATCTCCATCCTATATCACAACTGTTATAGGAAGCATCTGCTTCCACACAGCAATGAGTTAGTCATTATATGTGGCCACAGTTTATTTCCTAAAATAATTTTAATGCCGGCTTGGCACATTGCTTTTGTTACTTTCACAAAGGCTAGAAAAAGACTATAAATTCTTTTAATAAACAAATTTTTAGATAAGGCATTTATTATCTTAACTCTGTTACTAATCAGCTCCTAGCTGAATTAAGAAACTCCCATTCTCTAGGTCTCAGATTATTCACCTGTAATATGAAAGAATAGATAGATGGTTGATGTGGGTCTTGATTTCTGATCTTCCAAGAGTTGGTGCTGTCCATAACTACTAACTTTGCTCTTCTGGTTTTTCATATACTGACAGTGTTAATTACATGTAGAGGATTGAAATATGGTAGAGACTTCTCCATTTACCTTTTCTCTCCCCAATCTCTCTCCAGACACCATCACTTGGCATCTTTCTTTAGAGTGTAGCTTCTCATCTCCCTATTTCCTTTACCTCTTTCTTAGCCTCTAAGAGGCTCCTTTTTTGGTCCTTTCTCTGTTATCACATTATCTCTTTATTTCTGCATGTTTTCACCACTTCCCTCCTTCCTGCCTTACTTCTTCCCCCTCTTTCATCCCCCCCTCCTTTTCTGCAAGTTTGTTTTGAAATCCCCCTGGAGCACACTTGTGAATCTGCTTTCTCTCACAGTGCTGAGGTCCTCAGGTGAAATGCCTTTGCTGGAGGTGTTAGGCAAAATGCGAAGTGTTCTAAGGACCCGAGAAGGTCAAGTACCTGTCTATTGGAATAAACGGAGCTTCACAGTGAGACCAAGTTGACACAACGGGAAGACCCAGTGGATTTTCCTTCTCTGTTAGCCCATGGTGAAATCAATCATAATATGCCTCCTTGAAAATTGAACTCAGGGAATTGGAATCAGTGATGTTCTTTGTAACTGTGCCTGAAGAAGTAGGAGAAGGAAAACTGAGAGATAAATGAGCCAGGCAGCCTTTTAAGCAAAGTATCTTAAAATACTTTTCCATTGATGATTCATGCTTGTCCTCTGTCCTCATTGTCTTGTGTATAGAACCACTAGAAATGATTCATCATGAAACCCAAAGCCCTCAAAACTCCTGAATTGGGATTTAAATATGTATCCCATCCATTTTTGATATAGTCATGAAGCAGGCATAGAAGGCTTGTGACCATGAACTTGATATCTTTCATGAATTAACCCTGCATTATGTACAAAGTTGAGTGTAATCTAGTAGTAATATATATGTGGATTAGAAAGGCACTGTAATTGCTTATAGCTAAAGGTTGGCCATATAGAAGAGGAAGAAGATTTGTTCTGTTCTGAACTTGAGTGGTTGGGTGCAAATTGCAGGAAGGCAAAATTTGGCAGAGTATAAGGAAAGAATTGCTAACAAGCAAATCTTTAAGTAACAGGTCTCTGTGTTTCCAGTTCAGGAGAAGCTGGAAGGAAGAGAGTTTGCAAGGTATTTGAAGCAAGTATTTACTTAGTACCTACTTAAAGTCAAGCACTTTTCTCAGTTCAGGCACCAGCAATGAACAGAGATAACTGGAAGATTGAGGTATCACATGTGTGACTTTAAGATCCCTCGGGCCTTGAGAATAATTCTGTTTTTTTTCCCCTTATTTCAGGAATTGTGATTTTAATTAACTAAAAATAAAAGAAACCATCACACATGAACTATCTTTTTTTCTAGAACTAGAATGAGGCAAAACTTACTTATAACTGAAATTATATGAAACACAATGGATAAATGAATTAGTCTTTGTAGATATTGCATGTCATAGGGTCATAATTCTGAATAATTTACAAGTTACAAGTCCCAGAAGAAAGCTGGTCATTTGTGCTTGACTTGGATGATGAATAAGTAGCCATTCACTTATTAGATTTTTTAAAGGCTGATGTTGAAATGCATTTGTAGTTCTAATCATAAGACCGATAGAGGAAACTGAGAAGAAGGGGAAATTTATCTCTGGTCCCTTTCTTCCATTTTTGCCTTCCTCTCCCAGCTCCAGACAGAATCTTCTTTTATTTGCTTCAGAGATAGTGGTACCCTCAGGGCCCAAGGCTCCTATGCCTCTCTATGTCTCCTATCTTCCTTCACTCTTCCAAAGGTAAATCTTCCCAAATCATACAATTTTATCTCCTCTCATCTCTCAAGTAATATTCTTTCCTTGATCTCGCTTCCCCAACTATTACCATAACAATAAGAACATGACCACATTGAGGAGACCACATTGTCTGGTATAATGCTTCTTAAACATACAAGTTATATATGTGTACACTCACCTCTGTGGCTCTTATTAGGATGTGAATTAAGCTTCAGCCAGTCTGGCTTGGGGACTTGAAATTCTGCATTTCCAACAAGCTCCCAAATGCTGCTGCTCCTGGACTGTCAATCAAAATATGAGTAGCAAGAATTTCGTGGATTTGGAATTAGGAACTTGTCGCTTAGTTTTATGATCTTGGGAAAGTTACCGACCTCCCTGGGCCTAGTTATCTCTTATATGAGAATGGGGATAAATCTATCCCCCTTTTCTTGGTATACTCTTCAGTCTAAGTTCATCTGCAGTTTGTACACAGATAACTATTTTCCATTTCATAGCGGGGCTTGTGCATGCCATTTGGTCACATTTTTATGTCAAAGTAACAGACTGCAATATTCTCATTGGGGTGCATTGGAATATCAAGAGTGAACTCTCTGTTTAGACATAATCCCTACTGTACTGGATCAAATCCCACTATCTGACCTTCTTGTTATGTTCCCTTAGGAAAAAACAAAACTTGCTTCCTGTGAGGTCCACGTGACATTCTTATAGTCAAGATCACCTGGGGAAAGTTATTGCCAAGGAACCCAACTTATCCTTGGCACACTCTCAGAATAAATTTGAGCCAACTTTTCTGCACTGGTCTGTTCTTGAATCTGGCACTTAGCAGCTCTCTAAATTTAGTGGGCATTTTCTGCTTTAATGAATATCTAACTGTGTAAATATAGATGTTGTTTGGTCAGCACTTTCCCTAGCAGTATTTTCCAGAGATAATTTGCCTGCAATGAAGTCCTGAGGCAAACATGCTTCCCCTCTACCAGCCTTGCACAAACAGCTAATCTAGGCTTGGGGACATAAATAACCTCTGCAGAGAGACACTTACCTAAAGAGAGTCCCAAACTTTGTCGAGAGTCCCAAACTTTGTCAGGGCAGTCTTTGTTTTAGAAGCAACTGGCTTTCACATTTCTGTTGGTTGAGTCTCTGGATTTCCCTTAAGCCTTGATACTTGTGGCCATGGCCCTTCTTCAGTATTGTTTATCTTTTTAGAGCTAGAATTTCTTTGGGATGAGCTCTAGTGGTTCTTAACCTGGAGTCCATGATGGCTTTGGGGGTGCTTAATTTACAAACCCCTCAAAATATGTGTATACTTTGGAGGGTATGGAGGCTGTGAAGAGGAGGGGCTCATAGCATTCATCAGATTCTGAAGGAGTCTGTAATTTAAAAAGAAATTAAAAATCTCTGATCTGATTAGGTCCTCTCATTCCCACAGCACCCTTTTTTTAAACACATAAAATAATGATTATCCTTTACCTGAATTTTATAGTTATTAAACAAGCAACAAATTTATTATGTTAGGTACTGTGGAGTGTGCCAGGAGATGCAATGAGCAATCACTGCTATTTTATATCTTACATTATTCATTAATTCATCAAGTAACTGAGAATTAAAAATTACATGGCATCCCTTATTTAAGCTGGGAATACAGAGATAAAAGACACTATTTCTACTTTTAGTAAAACTTCAGTGTAGATGAAGACTTGTGACCATACAGCCATTTGTGGTAAACATCAGTGTAGCACATATCCCCCCTTTTCTACTCCCCCTTCTCAGAGGAGTTGTAGGACACATGTAGAACTGCCAGAGGTACATGGATTCAGCTCAGTGAATTGGGAAACCTAAGGGACAATGCTGTATATTCTGCAACAGTACAAACATGTTTCTCATTAAAATAAAAACAAAATAAAAACAGACCAACTCTTCCCTGGGAAAGTTTGGGGAGGAGTTAGCAGTATCCCAGGATTGGGGGGAAACAACCACATCCATCAAAATAGTTTCCAAATCTGCCTGTATATTAGAACACTCTGAGAGATTTTTGTTCTTTAATGCTTATCAAAGTAATTCATGACACAGTAACAAATATCTAGGAATTCACCCAGATATCCCAACTGTTTGGATGAATGGGAGAGGTCCCAAACCATTATTTTGTGCTGGGGCAGCACAGTTCCAAAGGTTTTCCTGTGGACTAGTCCTGGGTGACTGAGTAGAATCACTTGGCTTGGGACCTTTCCCCTCATCCAAACAGTTTAGGCCTTCAAGGCCTATGATTAAAATGCCAGATAAGTGCTATAGATGTGTTCAAAGGAAGGAAAGATCACTTCAGCAGCCATCATTAGTGTCAGCTTTCTGACTGAAGTGGCATTTAAATGACCCTGGAGAAATAGGTTGATTTTGAGGCATACCCTGACCTTCATGTACTGGGAGACTATCTTAAAGATCTTGTGAACACTGGAAATTGTGGGGGGTTTCAGTTTCCTCTCTCTCAGCCATTCCAGAAGACCTTCTGTTTACTCACATGCCTAACTTTAATAGGGACCACACTTATTGATGGTTACCTCCAGATGGGGTTGGGGGGAATGAGATAAAAGGTCATGGGAGTACTCTCACTGCTACATTTCCTTGAAAACAGTATACATCAGCTTGCAAAATGCTGTGGCGGAAAATACAGTGAACCAAAATGAAAATATGCTTGTGACTAATTTGACCTATTCTCATAACAGTCTCTAAATACTAATCTCATTATGTGCTTTGAATGCCATACATGAAGACGGATACTTTTAAAGGTTGTCAAGTGAATGTATTAACAGTCCTTTGTTGGCTTATCAGGTGAAAAAAAAACAAACAAGAAATGCAAGCTTTTTCTCTTTTCTAGGGATTTTATTTTTCTTCTTCCTTATTCCTATTTCCATTGTATTTTTTTTTACTTTAATCTTTACAGAATTACTAGTAATCTCTGTTCCTTGAAAGCTTAGTAATCTTCAACAAAACAAAAATGTATTTGTTTTTCATTTACGGTTGTTTTTTCTTTTAATGGGTATCCATCTCCTATGGGAGCAAGCTATACTGTTCTCTGCTGAAGGGACAGTAAAAGTAAATTTTACATTAATAAAAATATATTTTGAAATCCTTGGGAGAAATGTACTACATAAAGTAGTGTCACATGTTTCAAAGAAGTGCAAGAGTTAGGTATAGTCAAGAAGTGGGATAAAAAGTTACATAGGAGTATAGGAAATAAGAAATAGTTTATAAACTGCAGGAAAAGGAAATATGTTTCCTCTTTATTTAACTAGGAGAGAAAGCAAAGAACAGATGATTTCAGAGTGCACTGATTTTTCATACTTAACAAAATGCTTAACTTTGTTTTGAAAACCAAAATAGACAAATGATAGCATTCTAGGTTGGGATAGCAGGGAGTTACATAAGAACAGAGTAAGAGACAGTTTTCTGAATCCTTTTAAAAATGATCAAAAAAATTGTGGCTGGGAGAAAAGAGAGAAACCCCAGGGAAGGCTTGCAAATACATCTGATGTGAAAATAGGAGCTCCATTTTGCTACATTCAAGTCAGAGTCTAGAATTTTGGAGAAGCAGTGAGGTGTTAATTCTCGAAGTGGAAAGCCATGCCCAGGTATCCTATGGAGAACTGAGTCAACTGCTGTGGAAATTAGGATAAATTCCTGTTCAAGGCCCAAGATCAGCATTAGAATTAGGATGTAGAGGCGAAAGTTTTGAGTTGGAAGAATAGTGGTCTAGTAAGTACTGAGGGAAGAGATTTCAGAGTTGGGGAGGGTATGTGCTATGGTGAGTGCTGGGACTTGTGTAAAGCTGATGAATCACAGACCTGTACTCTTGGGGCAAATAATACATTATATGTTAATAAAAAAAAAAGAGAGATTTCAGAAATGCCTTAGGGGGTTTTTATGACTCACTTATCTTGGGTTTGGCAATGGCTTTGTGGTCTTTTGGAGTATCTGAGCGGCTTAGAGACTGAACAGTTCTTGTCACTGAAGTACAAATGCCAAGGGCACATCCTCAAAAAGCCCAGATAAACTCTGTAGTCTGTTCCTATGTGGTATGCTGGAGTCACTGCCGAACTGGCCCATACAATTTTTTGGGAAAATATGGAGACCCTGGAGGCTTAAAGAGGGAAGCTTTTACTTGTCACCATAACTTCTATCTAGAAATTATTAAAGCCGGTTGTACAATTAGACTAACTGTACAGGGTTTATCAAATGGTAGACCTGTTTCCTTGAGGAAAATAACCCTGAAACCAGTTGTGTGCTGGCAAATGAGTAACAACTGGATCTCCAGAAAAAGTGCATATACACAGGTACACAAGCTTATTATACATTTTATTGGCATAAAGATATATAACACCCAATTTATATTTGATAATAAAATACACAATACTCCTTATTATAAATTCCATATAATTGATTCTTGCAGAATGCGGACATTGATTTTCTTCCAGATTCTTGTATCCATAGACACGCTGTGGTTGTATGTGATGACTGAGTGTAGTTGTGATATGAATGTTGATTGATCTTTTCTTTTACAGTGATGACTGGTGTGAAAATCAGACAGTGAGGACGTGTGCTGGAAATTTACTCTTTTGTCAACGATGTCAGTGATTTCTTTGCTTAATTGGGTAATTTTCAAATACTGGCAGGGTATTTCCTAAACTTCTTGTGCTATTCACAATGTAATGGCCATAGACACAATAAACTTTTATGTTCAATCTGTATTATTATTAGTTTTACTATCAAGAAAACAATAAATTAAGCCCAGATTTTTAGCATTTGCTGATTTCTGTAGTATAAATAGTCTCACTATGGTCAACTTCAATTCATCAATGTGGATCACTGAACATGGGGGTACTTGTTCATTACCACACCAAAATATAATAATTCCAGTATACATATAAAATACATGTAAATAGCCTCAAGAACGTTAAATCAGCTGGCTACATATTTGAGGGTTCCTACAATCATGCTTGGGTTTGATAATTCACTAGAACAACTCACAGAATACACGAAAGTACTATACTTATTGATTACACTTATATGGTAGGACAGTGCAAATTAGAAACAATTAAAGGAAGAGATGCGTAAGCTGAAGTCTGGGAGGGGTCCAAATATGAGGATTATTTTTTCCTTGTGGAGTTCTGGATAGAATTTTCTCCTGCCAGCTGTGATATGTGAAACCTCAAAATTCCCAACCTGGGAAGTTCACCTGAGCCTTTGGTGTCCAGAGATTTTGCTGGGGCTCTTATCACCTACTGCCCAGATGGCTAAACTTTTGTCTTCACACTTCCTGGAGATTTAGGCTATACCTTTAGTCTTTATTTCTTCTGGAGGTTGGAACTAAATGGTATATCCCAAAGCTCCTATCCTAAATCACAATGTTAGACTCTCCAATGGTTAAAGCCACAGGAAACAGATACACTCCTATCAGGCAGGGCATTTCAAGGACCTAGAGATCATTTCCCACTAGCTGGGGGCAAAAACCAGACCAGAGGACCTCTTTATGGATAAAGTTGATTTTTTACTGTATAGTTTTGATCAGTGATTATGTTGAAACTGTAGACCAATTTGGGTAGTATTGTCATCTTAACAATATTAAGTCTCTCAAATCATGAACACAGAATATCTTTACATTCACTTAGGTCTTTAATTCTCTCTTTTGTGTTTTGGTGGATCTCTGCACTTACACTTCTTTTGTTATATGTATTCATAAGTATTTTATTATTTTTTGGATGTGAGGGCAATCTGCCTGCAACTTCTGTCACCCTGATGATCACCGTGTTGATTTGGCTGTTCTAGCTGGCTAGGAGGGTGTCCCCATCCTCTCTCACTGCTCCATCTGTGTCTCTCCCGAAGCTGCATTCTTGCTCTGTTGAAGAGGAAGACCTTCCCTTATAGAGGAGGACCATTCTTCAGTCAAGGGTATATGAGTAGCTGCATGTCCCTTCTAGAACCTGCAAACAAGCTCTCAAGGTCCATTTGTAGGAGAACGTAAGGTAGTTAAACTTCCAAGACTCTAAACACATTCAAATGAGGCACTGCATGTGGCAGTCTGCCTTTTTAAAAAAATTTTTATTATGTTATGTTAGTCACCATATAGTACATCATTAATTTTTGATGTAGTGTTCCAAATTTCATTATTTGCATATATTACGTAGTACTCCATACAATATGTACCCTCCTTAATACCCATCACCGGACTAACCCATCCCTGCAACCCCCTCCCCTCTAAAACCCTCAGTTTGTTTCTTGGAGTCCATAGTCTCTCATGGTTTGTCTCCCCCTCTGATTTCTCCCCCTTCATTTTTCCCTTCCTTCTCTTGATGTCCTCCATGCTATTCCTTATGTTCCACAAATAAGTGAAACCATATGATAATTGACTTTCTGTGCTTGACTTATTTCACTTAGCATAATCTCCTCCAGTTCCATCCTTATTGCTACAAAAGTTGGGTATTCATCCTTTCTGATGGCTGAATAATATTCCATTGTGTATATGGACCACATCTTCTTTACCTGTTCGTTGGTTGAAGGGCATCTTGGCTCTTTCCATAGTTTTGCTATTGTGGACATTGTTGCTATGCACATTGGGGTACATTTGGCCCTTCTTTTCACTACATCTGTATCTTTGGGGTAAGTACCCACTAGTGCAATTGCTGGGTCATTGGGTAGCTCTATTTCTAACTTTTTGAGAAACCTCCACACAGTTTTCCAAAGTGGCTGTACCAACTTGCACTGCATTCCTACCAACAGTGTAAGAGGGTTCCCCTTCCTCCACAACCCCTCCAACATTTGTTGTTTCTTGCCTTGTCAGTTTTTGTCATTCTAACTGGTGTAAGGTGGTATCTTAATGTGGTTTTTTTTTTTTAATTTTAATTTTTAATTTAATTTTTATTTTTTATTAATATATAACGTATTATTTGTTTCAGGGGTACAGGTCTGTGACTCATCAGCCTTACACAATTCACAGCACTCACAATAGCACATACGCTCCCCAATATCCATAGTCCAGACACCCTATCACTCCCCACCAGCCCCCCAGCAGCCCTCAGTTTGTTTCCTGAGATTAAGAGTATTTTATGGTTTGTCTCCCTCTCTGGTCCCATCTTGTTTCTTTTTTTCCCCTCCCTTCCCCCCCAAAACTCCCTGCCCTGCCTCCCAAATTCCTCATATCAGAGAGATCATATGATAATTGTCTTTCTCTGTTTGACTTATTTGGCTCAGCATAATACCCTCTAATTTCATCCACGTCATTGCAAGTGGCAAGATTTGGGTTTTTTTGATGGTACATAGTATTCCATTGTATATATATACCACATTTTCTTTATCTATTCATCTCTTGGTGGACATCTAGGTTCTTTCCATAGTTTGCCCCTTCGGATCACTACATTTGTATCTTTAGGGGAAATACCCAGAAGTGGGATTGCTGGGTTGCAGGGTATTTTCAACTTTTTTTTTCAAGATTTTATTTATTTATTTGACACAGAGAGAGAGAGAGAGAGAGATCACAAGTAGGCAGAGAGGCAGGCAGAGAGAGAGAGGGGGATGCAGGCTCCCCACCAAACAGAGAGCCCAACGCGGGGCTCCATCCCAGGACCCTGAGATCATGACCCGAGCTGAAGGCAGAGGCTTTAACCCACTGAGCCACCCAGGTGCCCCTATTTTCAACATATTGAGGAAACTCCATACTGTTTGCCAGAGTGGTTGTACCAGCTTGCATTTCCACCAAAAGTGTAGGAGGGTTCCCCTTTCTTTGCATCCTCACCAACATCTGTCATTTCCTGACTGGTTAATTTTAACCATTCTGACTGGTGTGAGGTGGTATCTCACTGTGGTTTTCATTTGTCTTTCCCTGATGCCAAATGATGTTGAGCACTTTTTCATGTGTCTCTTGGCCAATTGGATGTCTTCTAGTGTCTGTTCATGTCTTCTGCCCATTTTTTGACTTGATTATTTGTGTTTTGGCTATTGAGTTTGAGAAGTTCTTTATGGATCTTGGACACCAGCCCTTTATCTGTAGTGTCATTTTCAAATATATTCTCCCGTTGTGTGAGTTGGATCTTTGTTTTGTTGATGTTTCCTTTGCTGTGCAGGAGCTTTTTATCTTGATGAAGTCCCAAAAGTTCATTTTCTCTTCTGTTTCCTTTGGCTTTGGAGAAGTGTCTTGAAAGAAGTTGCTGTGGCCAATGTTGAAGAGAATACTGCCTACGTTCTCCTCTAGGATTTTGATGGATTCCTGTCTTATATTGAGGTCTTTTGTAGGTCAATGGTGCTCAAAAAATTGGACAGCTATATACAGAAGAATGGAACTCAACCATTCTCTTATACCATACACAAAGATAAACTCTAAATGGCAGTCTGCCTTTCTTTAAAAAGAAAAAAATAGTAAGTATTTTATTCTTTTTGATAGTGTTGTAAATGGAAATTTTTCTTAATTTTAGGATTGTTCATTGCTTAGTGTATCAAAATACAGTTGAGTTTTATATATAAATTGTATCCTGTAATCTTGCAGAACTTGTTTATTAGTTCTAAATAGTGTGTGTGTGTCTGTGTGCACAAAAATTCCTTAGGATTTTTTCTATACCATATATTGTCATCTGCAAATGGAGATAATTTTGCTTCCTTTCCAGTTTGTGTCCTTTTGTTTCTTTTTCTTTTCTAATTGCCCTGGTTAGATCCATCTAGGCAGCCATCTTCCTACAGTGTAATTATACCTTCGGATTAGAACCAGAGCAATTGTACTATAAAATAAAACTGTCTAGAGTAAACATCCTTGTGTTGTTCCTGATCTTAGGAGGAAAGCTTCAGTCTTTCATCATTAGGTATAATATGAGTTGTATAATTTTTACAGATGCCCATTTTAGGTTGAGGAAGTTCCCTTCTATTCTTCCTTTGTTGAATATTTACATACTTTAACTTTTACTAATGGTTGTTATGTAACAAGTAGCTTATAGAATTCCTAACAATGTAACTGTTGGAACTGTCCAGCCCATATAAAGTGAGTCTTAGCACTATACTGTAATTGACCCTTTCCATCTTTTTTTCCACATACCATCTCTAACTATGGAAAATGTAGGCCTGTTAGATGCCATTTGAATGAGTACTATGTCGCTGTAATGCTAACAAAGGCCTTCAAAAAAGAATTAAATGAAAATTTTTATCTTCATAATAAAAATTAGTTACCACATTCCTTTCTGAAAATACAAAATATGTATTGTATTAAATAAGTAGCTTGCTTTGAGACTAAAATTTTTCAAGTGTCTGTTAACTTATGTAATTTAGTAAGGTGATTACTATATAAAATTAACATTTTCTTTTTTTTTTTTTTTAGGTGAGGGAGGGGCAGAGGGGCAGGGAGAGAGAGAAAGAAAAACCTTAAGCAGACTCCACACCTAGTGTAGAGCCTGACATGGGGCTCCATCTCACAACCCTAAGATCCTGACCTGAGCTGAAACCAAGAGTTGGACACTTAACTGAGTGACCTATCAAGACTCCCCGAAAATGAACATTTTCTAATATATTATCTAGAAGCCTGGCTATCCTAACTCAAGTTTAATTTATAAAAAACTACTAATGAGCATCAGGTCTATTTTGATCATGGAAATTTCTGTGGTTGTAAAGTATTAGCCACAAAGCAATACCCAGTAATAACAACAAAAGCTTTAGTACTATAGCCATGGAAAGGCCTCATTAAAAAACACATTTCAAGGTGCACTGTTTTGGTTTTGCCTCATTACATGTGCAATTAAGGAATAAACAATAAGGAAAAAATAGTTTTTTGCTCTCTTTTACCTCAGTTACCTTTAGGAAGTTTAATTAGTTTAAGAAATTTGCAGAGGAAATAAATTTGAATATAAAACTGTCATGTAATCTGAAAGCATATAAGTGGAAGTCCGTAATGGTTTATAAGTGCTATTATTTTTGTAGAAATGGTAAAAATGGCATCAATGAAGTCAGAATCTGTCATTTATGCTTTTTATTTATATTTAACCATTGTTTTCTGTTGCTAGATTTTATTAAACCATTAATTTAATTATGTGAATTGGTTAGACAAAAGCATTTGGGATTTCTGTCTTCATGATCTAGCTTTTGGAGGTTCAATTATTGAGACATTTGCTGGTTTTTTTGTTCTCATTTAAACTAAGTTGCCCTTTTAGGCACATAGGCACATAAATTTCCAAGGGCCCTTGGAAATTTATTGGCACTTATTAGAGTTTGCAATAGGGGTGAGAAGTTTGTTCAGAGTCAGATATGAACCCCAGAATTTAAAAAGTCAGATACCAGAAATCCTCAGTTAAAAGATTTTGAGGTAAAAGATGGCTCAAGAGGGTTTGACAGTTCTCAAAAACAGTTTCTAATTATGATAGTGTCACCAAGGAAAGGCATTAGGGTCCGAAGAAAAGGCACCAAGTCAGAGAGTGATGTGCTACCAGTTTAGACTTACTGGGATAAAGTAGATATGTTTGGGGTTATCTTTCCATCTTACAGCGATGTCTGTAGCCTTCTCTTATATCCATGGACATGGCTTCCTGGAAGCTGTCTTCCTGCAGTGTAATTATACCTCCTGGGAAAAGCAAGTTGGAACTGGGAAAAGAATCTGGCCCAACCATTATTAGAATCCTTTCCCCCAGACACTGATTAGTAAGAGAACGAGTTTCTCTATGTTTCTAGAACTATAGCATAGGAGCATGGGAGTTCTGAGGTGGCATCTTCTCTCTGCTTTATTTATTGAAGGGCATAGAAAACCAGTTAGAAGGAATGAAACAGATACACATGTGTAGAGATTAGATGAAATAGAATACATACTGTTTAAAATGTCAAGGAGTTTTTGAGCATGGGAAGGAACTGTCATTATTCTTTATCTTATTTAATGGAGTTATTATTTAATGCAGTTATTATTCTCTTACTTATACAGGAAACTATTTTTGTTGAGTGGATTTAGGTATTGATTACAGATTTTGATTAAAGCCCTTCAAACAATTTAAACTGCAGTTATAAATTTACTGTGGTTGATACTTCAAATTCCTGAAATGGCAGATGGAAACATATATAATAAAATGATTACAGATCTTCCTGATGCCCCTTTACCAAAGGGAGTTACAAAAAATACTAATACCTTCTACTTAATTTTGTTTTTATTTTTTGGCTTCATCTCTTTTTTACTGTTTTCAACAATTATGATTTCTTAGGGTTTCAGATGCTCAGATAATTTTTTATATTTTCTTCAAGATTTTTGTAGTCTTACCAGTACAAACATTAAAAAAAAATAGGTGGGGTGCAGGTTTGTGTTTTACATGAATTGAATCTTATATTTTTCCTACAGATTTTCATTTTTTTGAGACTTGATTCATTTTTAAAATTCTTTTTTAAAATTTATATTTCAGTTAGTCAGCATACAGTGAAATATTAGTTCTGGTATACAATATAGTGCTTCAGCACTTCTGTACAACACCTGATGCTCATTACAACAAGTGTACTTTTTAACCCCCATCACCTATTTAACCTATCCCCACAAACACCTCACCTCTGGTAACCATGAGTTTGTTCTCTATAGTTAAGAATCTTTTTCCTGGATTATGTCTCACTCTCTTCTGCCCCCCCCCTTCTTATTTGTTTTCTTAAATTCCAGAGATGAGTGAAATCATATGGCATTTTTCCTCTCTGCTGACTTATTTCACTTAGCATAATACTCTCTAGCTATGTCCATGTCATTGCAAATGGCAACATTTCATTTTATATGACTGAGTAATATTCCACTGTATGTATGTATACATACACACTTTATCCATTCATCAGCTGATGAACACTTGGACCGTTTCCATAATTTCACTAATGTAGCTAGCTAATGCTGGTATAAACATCAGGGCATATTTATCCCTTTAAATTAGTATTTTTGTATTCTTCAGGTAAAAACCTAGTGCAGTTGCTGGATTAAAGAGTAGTTCTATTTTTAACTTTTTGAGGAACCTCTGTACTTTTTCCACAGTGGCTGCATTGGTTTGCACTCCTACCAATGGTGCAAGAGGGTTCTCCTTTCTGTGCATCCTCGCCAACACTTTTTGTTTCCTGTGTTGTTAATTTTAGCCATTCTGACAGGTGTGAGGTGATATCTTCTTGTGGTTTCGATTTGTATTTCCCCGATGATAAGTGATGTTGACCTTCTTTTCATGTGTCTATTGGCCATCTGTACATCTTCTTTGGAAAAATATTTATTCATATGTTCTGCCATTTTTAATTTGGATTATTCATGAGTTTTATAAAAAATCTTTATATATTTTGGATACTACCCCTTTATCAGAGACATCATTTGCAAATATCTTCTTCCATTCTGTAAGTTGCCTTTTAGTTTGTTGATTGTTTTCTTTGCTGTGCAGAAGCTTTTTATTTTGATGAAGTCCCAATAGTTTATTTCTGCTTTTGTTTCCCTTGCCTCAGGAGATATATTTAGAAAAATGTTGCCACAGCTGATGTGCTTGGCACATCAGAAATTACTGCTTGTACTCTGTTCTAGGATTTTTATGGTTTCAGGTCTCACATTTAGGTCTTTCATCCATTTTGAATTTATTTTTGTGTTTGGTGTTAGTGATCCAATTTTCATTCTTCTGCATGTTGCTTTCCAATTTTCCCAATACCATTTGTTGAGGCTACCTTTTTCCCTATTGGAAATTCTTTCCTGCTTTGTTGAAGATTAATTGACCATATAGTTGTGGGTTTATTTATGGGTTTTCTATTCTGTTCTATTGATCAGTGTGTCTATTTTTGTGCCAGTGCCACATTGTTTTGATCACTACAGCTTTGTAATATAACTTGAAGTTTGGAACTGCTATGCCTTTGCTTTTCTTTTTCAAGGTTGCTCTGACTATTCAGGGCCTTTTGTGGTTTCAAACAAATTTTAGAATTGTTTGTTCTAGCTCTGTGAAAAATGCTGTTGGTATTTTGATAGGGATTACATTAAATGTGTAGATTGCTTTGGGTAGTATTGATATTTTAACAATAATTGTTCTTCCAATCCATGAACATGGAATATCTTTCCATTTCTTTGTGTCATCTTCAGTTTCTTTTTCTTTCATCAGTGTTTTATAGTTTTCAGGGTATGGATATTTAACCTCTTTAGTTAGGTTGATCCCTGGATATCTTACTGTTTTTGGTGCAATTGTAAATGGTATTGATTCCTTAATTTCTCTTTCTGTTGCTTCATTATTGGTGTATAGAAATGCAACAGATTTCTCTAGGTTGATTTTGTATCCTGTAACTCTACTGAATTCTTGTATCTGTTATTCAGTTTTTTGGTGGAGTCCTGTGGGTTTTCTGTATAGACTATCATGTCATCTGCAAATAGTGTAACTTTTATATCTTTCTTGTTGAAGATGTACCACACAGCTTGTTTTATACATTTGTACAATACAAAAATACAAATAGTGTAAGTTTTACATCTTCCTTGTTGAAGATGTACCACCCAGAAATACAAACATTTGTACCATACAAAAAAATACAAAATACCACCACAGAAATACAATTATAAGAGAATATTATGAAAAACTATATACCAACAAATTGGACAACCTGGAAGAAATGGATAAATTCCTAGAAGCATATAAACTACCAAAAGTGAAGCAGGAAGAAGTAGGAAACTTGAACAGACCTATAACCAGCAAAGAAATTGAATCACTAATCAAAAAACTCTCAACAAATGGAAGTCCAGGGCCAGATGATGCCACAGGCAAGCAAAGTCTACCAAACACTTAAAGACGTGTTAATACCTACTCTTCTCAAACTATTCCAAAAAATAGAAAAGAAAGGAGAGCTTCCAAATTCATTTTTTGAATCATACCAAAACCAGATAAAGATTCCACTAAAAGAACCACTGGCCAATATCCCTGATGAACATAGATGCAAAAATTCTCAGTAAAATACTAGCAAACTGAATCTAATAATACATTAACATCACTCACCCCAACCAAGTGGGATTTATTCCTGGGTTACAAGGGTAGTTCAATATTCACAAATCGTAAACCTGATAGACCACGTTAATAAAAGAAGGGATAAGAATCATATGATCATTTCAGTAGATACAGAAAAAGCATTTGACAATGTACGACACCTATTCATGATAAAAACCCTCAACAAAGTAGGCTTAGAGGGAACATGCCTCAACATAATAAAGGACATAATAAAGCAGGCTCCTTGCTGAGCAGAGAGCCAGATGTGGGGCTCGATCCCAGGACCCTGAGATCATGACCTGAGCCGAAGGCAGAAGCTTAACCCACTGAGCCACCCAGGTGCCCCCAAAGTATTTTTTTTTTTATTACAAGTATTTAAAGTGTTATAGGATCATAAAATAGTTTTATTGAGAGGGTCCTTAACTATTTTACAACTATTTACAAATGAGAAAAATGAGACCCAAAAGAATTAAATAATGTATTCAGAATCATGCAGTTATCAACTGAATAGGGACTCAAAGTTTTTTTGAATCTCAGCCAATGCATTTTTTTCATATGTACCGTATTATAGAAAATTGTCCCTTAAAGTTAATATAAGTATATATTACATACTGACTTCCAGTGGCATAGCAGTAAAAATTTTTCCTTCCAATTTTTTTGTAGGTATAGATACATTGTGTTCTTAAGTCAATACATTGATTAATTGTAGATAAGGATTCTTAAAAATGAAATCTTGAGATTTTGTTTCTTGTTGTTGTGAAGTTCTGAAGGCAAAACTAATTAACATTAGCTTCCAATGAGTAAATGTGTATGCTTACTGGGAAGACTATTTTTAGGTCTCTGAACTTCAGAGTTAATTTCCTCTTTTTTTCCCCTCACTCAATTAAAAAATATATTATTTAGGACTACAGCACTGTGCTAATGTATTTCTGGAAAAGGGAAGAGATGACCTGCTGCTGTGTAAAATTGTAGCAAGAAATCAACAGGGAAGGGATTAGAACAATTAAAATCTTACATTCACAAAGGGAGGAAATGAAGTCTGATTAATAAGATTTATAGTCTGTATTTATAGGAAGGAGAACAACACTGTTTCAAACATTATTTGTACCAAACTAAACTCATTATCTTCTCCAACTCCCCAATATATAGGAAAATCTTCCTTCTAATATCAAATTGAATGGGAAAATGCATGCTTGTATCATTTTTTAAGAGAAGAATTGGATTGTCTTAATGTCATTTTAAAGAAAAATCTTTATCTTCTCAAATGCAGGGAGGTGATATGTAAAGCTAATTTGTTCATAAGTGGAATTTTTATTTTTCAGAGCGAAAGAAAAAAGAAATTGATGTAGTTTTTTCCTCTGGCTATTGGTATATTCAAATTCTATTTTATTTATCACATAGGAGTCACAAATATTCTGGTAAGTAAAGGGAGGGAGGGAAAGATGTCAGAAAAGGAGCCAAATCTCCTTTAATGCCAGGGTAGGTATAAAGATGGAGAAAGGAATAAATGCCGAAGAGAAATCACCCGCTTGGATGAGTCCCTATTTCTATATAATGTCTGTGCTGTACCTTTGCTTCTGATTCCTACTCTCTTCTGCCCCTATATAACCTCAGAGATTATATAGTCCTTGTATAGAGGACATTGAAGTGCAAATAGTTGAAGTGACTCTCCTATATTTACACAGAATGTTAGGACAAATTTGAGGGCAGAACAGAGGTCTCTTAATTCCCAGCACAGGGTTCTTCTCTCCCTATTGTGCTTCTGCTTACCATGGAGCACTGGGTATTATACGCAAACAATGAATCATGGAACACTGCATCAAAAACTAATGATGTACTGTATGGTGACTAACATAACATTAAAAGAAAAGTTTAAAAGTGGCTGAGTTTTTGCTTCCAACTATCTCATCAATAAAACAAGTATAATACAATTGTTTGATTCTGAGTCTTGTCAGAAATTATATCTGAGTAGTAGAAAAGGATTTGCTTCCTACAGACAATATTGAAAACAACCTCCCCTCCCCCACACTAAGCCTTTTGGTTGCCATTTAGCCTTTCCCTCTCATTGTGATCTTTAACAATATTTGTTAAATGTCCACTGTATGCAGAATATAGAAGTTAGCTTTGTACGGAGTTAGTTTGTGACCTTAAGTATCCGTAGTGGTGAAGCTAATTTTTGCTGTGCTGTGGTATGACTTCCCCATCCAACCTTCACTCTGAAGATCTAGGTCTCCCTCATCTAAAACATCACCTCTTCAAAAATGCTTCCTTGCTCACCTTATCTTCTGCTGCACCTCTCCTCCAATCTACTCACCTCTGTGTTACTTTGCTGTCTTTTCTTCTAGTTGTAATCTTGTCTGAATTTACCCTTTTTCTATTATTGTCTTTCATGTATCTTATTCTGTATTATTTAAGTTCCATGAAAATAAGGATCATCTCTCTGTCTACCCAAATCATAGAATGATATCTGGTACTGGTGAGCTGTTCAGTGTGTAGGTACAGAATGAGTAAATTTGTGGTTGAGTGGACACACATCCACTTTTCCCCTGGTTCCCAGGTGGTGGATGCAAGGATGCTGGGCATCAGCCACAAGGAAGCCCAGTCTCCACCAATAGCAACTGAGGTCCTGTTGAGCTGAAGCAACGGCCCTGGGACCCTCTCCTTTTAAAGACAGTTTTTCCTTAGCCCTTGAGGTTCTTTCCTGCTAACTAACCACAGTTAGAGCCACATTAGTCACTTTCAGAAGTAATATTAAACTTCAGAGTTGAAGTTTGGGTTGAGGTCTTTATAAGGACTTCTGGGTGGCTCATTTGGTTAAGTGTCTGACTTTGGCTCAGGTCATGATCCCAGGGTCCTGGGATTGAGTCCCATATCAGGCTCCTTGCTCAGAGAGGAGCCTGCTTCTCCTTCTGCCTACCACTCCCCCTGCTTGTGCCTGCGCACTCTCTCTCTGACAAATAAAGAAATACAATCTTAAAAAAAAAAAAAGGACTTCATATTTCTAATGGCAGTTTTCTTTTATTCTCCTGTCTAGGTTTACATTCTCATCTCAGTAGGCCTGTACTATTTTGTCTTGATAAAGTGAAATTCATATAACATAAAACCATTTAAAATTTATCAAATTGGGTGGCATTTAATACATCCACAGTTTTGTAGAACCACCATCTCTATCTAGGACTAAAATATTTTCATCACCCCCAAATAAAACTGTGTGTTCATTAAGCACTTTCTCTTCCCCACATATACTGCCTCAGGCCCCTAGCAACCACCAGCCTGCTTTCTGTTTACATGAATTTGCCTGTTCTGAATATTTCATATACATGAAATCATATAGTATATGACCTTTTGTGTCTTGCTTATTTTACTTAGCATAGTATTTTTAAGGTTCATCCATATTTTAGCATGTATCAGTACTTAATTTTTTTTTTTGTGGCAAAATAATTCTCTATTGTATGTATATACCACAATTTATTCAGTTATCTTTTGGTAAACCTTTGATTTGTTTCTACTACTTGACTATTTTGTCTGGGGATGCTATGAACATATACATACAAGCATATTTTTGAGTCACTGTTTTCACTTCTTTTATGTATATATCTATAGATGAAATTGCTAAGTCATATAGTAATGCTCTGTTTAACTTTTTGAGGACTGTGGTATTTACATTTAAAATTATGTCTGTAGGCTACAAGGGGCCTCCCGGGTGATTCTTGGCAGAATAAAAGGTCTACCTTAAGTTAATGTTCCCAACTCTATTAGTTAAAAACAACTGTCATTTTTAGATGGTAGTTACCTTTGTATAAAACTTACTTCCCCTTACCCAAACAGCCCTATTATAAGAAGATTAAGTGAGATCTAGCAATTATGCATGGAATCTTGTATGCAGTAATTTGTAATTTATTAACTATTTGACTTTGATCTTGGAGAGGTCATTTAATCATTCTGGCCTCAGGTGTTTCATTGTTAAAAATATTATTTATGTGTCTGTTAGCCATTTGTATGTCTTCTTTGGAGATGTGTCTGTTCATGTCTTCTGCCCATTTTTTGACATGACTATCTGTTTTTTGGGTGTTGAGTTTGAGGAGTTTTTATAGATCTTGGAGATCAGCCCTTTGTCACGGACACATGAAAAAATGTTCGTCATCATTATTCATCAGGGAAATTCAAATCAAAACCACATTGAGGGGCACCTGGGTGGCTCAGTGGGTTAAAGCCTCTGCCTTTGGCCCAGATCATGATCCCGGGGTCCTGGGATCGAGCCTCGCATTGGGCTCTCTGCTCAGCAGGGAGCCTGCTTCCTCCTCTCTCTCTGCCTGCCTCTCTGCCTACTTGTGATCTCTCTCTGTCAAATAAATAAATAAATAAATAAAGTCTTTAAAAAACAAAACAAAACAAAACAAAACAAAAACCACATTGAGATACCATCTTACACCAGTTAGAATGGTCAGAATTAACAGGACAGGAAACATCAAGTGTTGGAGAGGATGTGGAGAAAGGGGAACCCTCTTATACTGTTGGTGGGAATGCAAGCTGATGCAGCCACTTTGGAAAACAGTGTGGAGATTCCTAAAAAAAATTAAAAATAGAGCTACCCTATGACCCTGCAATTGCACTACTGGGTATTTATCCTAAAGATACAGATATAGTGAAAAGAAGGGCCATCTGTACCCCAATGTTCATAGCAGCAATGGCAACGGTCACCAAACTGTGGAAAGACCCAAGATGCCCTTCAATGGGTGAATGGATAAAGAAGATATGGTCCATATATACAATGGAATATTACTCAGCCATGAGAAAGGATGAATACCCAACTTTTGTATCAACATGGATGGGACTGGAGGAGATTATGGTGAGTGAAATAAGTCAAGCAGAGAAAGTCAATTATCATATGATTTCACTTGTGGAGCATAAGGAATAACATGGAGGACATTAGAAGAAGGAAAGGAAAAGTGAATTGTGGGAAATCGGAGTGGGAGATGAAGCATGAGAGACTGTGGACTCTCAGAAACAAACTGAGGGTTTTGGAGGGGAGGGGCCTGGGGGATGGGTGAGCCTGGTGGTGGGTATTAAAGAGGGCATGTATTGCATGGAGCACTGGGTGTGGTGCATGAACAATGAATCTTAGAACACTGAAAAAAATAAAATTTTAAAAAATGTTACTCATGAAATGGGAACCTGAAAATAAAACTAGCTATATGGAATCTTGAAATGTAGTGTTGGCTAGGAAAAAAAAATCTCAATAGTCAAATCCAGTTTCCTTAAAATACAGTTGGGGAAGCTACATCCTTGAATGGTTATGTGACTAGCCCAGGGTCACAGTGTTGTTGCTAAATTTATTGCCCTGGTCTGAAGTCTGCTCCAGTGTTTCCCATCCCATACAGTAAGTTCTGCTAGTTTAGTTATTTCCTCTTTGCTACCAATGATGGATTGCCCAATATAAACTGAGAATTGGGCTCAGTATCTAGAATACCTTACCTCATGTTCTCACAATAATCCTGCTTTTTACCAATGAAGAAACAGAAGACCAAGGAGTTTTGGCAGTTTGGTTATACAATTAGTAAATGGTAGTATCCCAATTGGAAATCAGGTGTGTCTGACACTGAACTGCTAAGTTTTTCTGACACTACAAATTTGGGAGGTTGTGAAGGGGAGAGTAGAGTGTAGAACCATCAGCCTAGGCTGCTAGTTAGAGTGATCTACCTAGAATTCATCTGCCTCAAACATCCTCCTTGTAGCATTTTGGAAGTCCCCTTCTCCAGACATTTTCATCTGAAGTCTGCAGTGGGAGAGGGACCCTTTCTTTCTTCTGGCTTGCCATTTGGTCTTGAATTTCCCACAGGTATAATTGTGACTCCAGGTGGCCAGGCAGTATCATGATTATTTTCCCCACAGGGTAGACACCAAAGCTGGTATTCCAGGTCAGATTTGTGCAAGGATATCATGAATATCCTATAATTTTAGCTGCTCAAGATCACTTCTTTGAAAAACCTTTTTCTACTTCCTTTGCCAAATTATAGAAGCCTGAAATCACAGATTGTGAAACCTGACAGATTTTACAGAGAGCCTGATTTTAAAAGGTATATTAGATTGGCTTACTCAACAAAATATATTGAATGTTGTATTAGGTGTCCAATACTGGACTTGTCACTGAGTGTACAAATGTGAATAATATATGACCTTTGACTTCAGAAATTTCATAATCCTGTGATAGAGGTGGAAACATAAATATATAAATTATAATACAAAGCTGGCAGCTTTTATGTGTTTGTAATCTACAGGTAAAGGCATTATTCATGGACATTGTCCCCTGTCTCAGCTTTCTCCTATCTGTGAGGATATGCCTGTGCTGTTCCTGAGTTTGGTTTAATAGCCAGAATGGCCTGTTGTTTGCTAACATTTCCTAAAAAGGAAGATCATAGCTTGTTAGTATACATTCTTCTGGAGTGACAATATAAGTCCAAGTATAAAAGGGTGGTGGTATAGCAAGATTTCAGCTTCTTTCTCAAATATGGCTATACCCTACTTAAAGGTAGAGCTCAGTGGCAGCTGGATAGCCTATAGGGAACCAAGGAACAAGGAACAAGCTCCTCAAGGGTAAGTGGCATGTGCTCCTGTTCTGTGCAGCCACTTCTATTAAATTCTGTATTTAGCCATTAACTAAATACATTGAGAACTGGTGTGTGTGTGTGTGTGTGTGTGTGTGTGTGTGTCCTTTTCCTGTAGATTCAGAGCCTCACCTGCAATGCTGCAGGAGATAAGAACACAGGGCTGTGGGAGTAGTGAGGAAGAAGAACTTAGTTTGCATGGCTTCACAGAAAAAGTCACATTGCAGCAAAGCCTTGAAAATTTAATATGAGTTTTCCAGTTGAATAAGTTGGGGAGGGAATTATAGGCAGTGTGAACAGAATGAAGTGATAAAACAGCCTGAGGCATTCAGGGACCAGTGGGGAGTCCAATGTATGTGCTGCAAAGGTTGTGTCTGTGTATTAAGGTAACATTGACTGGAGTGTGGGTTGTAATCAGACCATGGAAAGGACTCTGAGGCCAGGAAAAGACTACTGTACTGATAATGAGCCAGTGGAAGGTTTTAGGTAGGAGCAGGATGTGATCAGATTTGGCTCTTAGGAAAATAACTGGCAGCAATGAAGAGAGTGGATGAATTGTCAGTCATGGGAAGAGAATGGCATCTGAAGGGAAACATTAGGGCTAAAATAAGGCAGTAGTGGTGAGATGAGGAGCCTAAGTTTGAAAGCTCTTTCTTATCTGAAGATTGAGGGAGTTGTTGAGAATGACTACATGGTTTCTAATTGGGTCAGATCTTTATGCTGGATGAAGATTGTAGCAGACTAAGAGGATTTGGATTTTAGAGTTGGGGAGAAATGGGAAAGTGATGAAGTCAATTTTGTACATGCTAAGTTTGAGGAGTTTTTAAGACATTAGATAAAGATATAGATAGTTGGATTAGAGATTTGGCAGTCACTAGCTTATAGACTGTCAATTCAAACTTGGGAGTAAGGTCATCCAGTAAGAGTGCATGAATTAAGAGGAGGATAACTATAAAATGGAACCCTAAGGGACATCAAAGTTTAATGTAATGTAAAGAAAAATCAACAATGGTGATATTGAGCTAAGAGGAGGTGAGCTAGGGGAGAGGGCGATCCTAGAAATTAAACGATCTTGCCATTTAATTGGCAAGTGATCGAATGCAAATATTGCATAGTTCTTCACTAGTATGAGTATTGAAAATATCCCATTAGATTTGGCATTTAGGCTTTTTCAAAACGTGTTTGCCACCAGAACATAGGTGTCATGAAAACCACTGCTAAACCTAAACCAAAATGGGAAAGGAAAAGACTCAAATAAACATTGTTGTCATTGGACACATAGTAGATTTGGGCAAGTCTACCACTACTGGTCATCTGATCTACAAATGTGGTGGGATTGACAAAATAACCATGGAAAAATTTGAGAAGGAGGCTGCTGAGATGGAAAAGGGGTCCTTCAAGTATGCCATGGATCTTGGATCAGCTGAAAGCTGCACATGAATGTGGTATCACTGTTGATATCCCCTTGTGGAAATTTGAGACCAGTAAGTATTATGCCCCAGGACACAGAGACTTTTATCAAAAACATGAATATGGGCACATCTCAGCCTGACTGTACTGTCCTGATTGTTGCTACTGGTGTTGGTGAATTTGAAGCAGGTATCTCCAAGAATGGGCAGGCCCATGAGCATGCCCTTCTGGCTTACACACTGGCTGTAAAACAACTCATTGTTGGTGTTAACAATATAGATTCCGCTGAGCCACACTACAGCCAGAAGAGTTACAGGGAAATCATTAAGGAAGACAATACCTATATCAAGAAAATTGGTGATAAACCCAACATAGTAGCATTTGTTCCAATTTCTGATTGGAATGGTGACAACATGCTAGAGCCAAGTGCTAACGTGCTTTGGTTCAAAGGATGGAAAGTCACCCGTAAAGATGGGAATGCCAGTGGAGCCACACTGCTTGAGCTTTGGCTTGCATTCTTCCACAACTCGTTCAACTGACAAACCCTTGCATCTGCCTCTCCAGGATGTCTATAAATTTGGTGGTATTTATACTGTCCCTGTGGGCCAAATGGCAGTTGGTGTTCTTAAATCTGGCATAGTGGTCACCTTTGCTCCAGTCAGTGTTACAACTAAAGTAAAGTCTGTTGAAATGCACCATGAAACTTTGAGTGAGGCTCCTTCTGGGAACAATGTGGGCTTCCGTGTCAAGAATGTATCTGTTGGGATGCCTGAGTGGCTCAGTTGGACGACTGCCTTCGGCTCAGGTCATGATCCCGGAGTTCCCAGATCAAGTCCCGCATCGGGCTCCCAACTCCACGGGGAGTCTGCTTCTCCCTCTGACTTTCTCCTCACTCATGCTCTCTCTCACCGTCTCTCTCTTAAATAAATAAATTTAAAAAAATACAAAAAAAAAAAAAGAATGTATCTGTCAAAGAAGTTCATTGTGGCAATGTGGCTGGTGACAGCAAGAATGACCCATTAAGGGAAGCAGCTGGCTTCACAGCTCAGGTGATTATCCTGAACCATCCAGGCTAGATCAGCTGGATATGTACCTGTGCTAGATTATCACACAGCTCACATTGCTTGCAAGTTTGCTGAGCTGAAAGAGAAGATAGGTCCTTGTTCTAGATAAAAATTGGAACGTGGTCCCAAGTTCTTGAAATCTGGTGATGCTGCCATTGTTGATATGGTTCCTGGAAAACCTATGTGTGTTGAGAGCTGCTCTGACTATCCTCTTTTGGGCCATTTGGCTGTTTGTGACATGAGACAGGCGGTTGCTGTAGGTGTCATCAAAGCAGTGGACAAGAAGGCAGCTGGAGTGGCAAGACCACCAAGACTGCCCAGAAAGCTCAGAAGGATAAATGAATATTATCCCCAATACCTGCTACCCCAGTCTTAATCAATGGTGGAAGAATGGTCTCAGAACTGTTTGTGTCAATTAGCCATTTAAATTTAAAGATTTTATTTATTTATTTGACAGACAGAGATCTCAGGTAGGCAGAGAGAGAGGAAGAGAAGCAGGCTCCCTGCTGAGCAGAGAGCCTGATGTGGGGCTCGATCCCAGGACCCTGGGATCACGACCTGAGCCAAAGGCAGAGGCTTTAACCCACTGAGCCAACCAGGCACCCCAATTGGCCATTTAAATTTAATAATAAAAGGCTGGTTAATGATAACAGTGCATCATAAAACCTTCAGAAGGAAAGGATAATGTTTTGTGGGCCATCTGTTTTTGTGTGTGTATGGCAGTTTTAAGTTATTAGTTTTTAAAATCAGTACTTTAATGGAAACAACTTGACCAAAAATCTGTTACAGAATTTTAACATCCTTTAAAACAAAAGTTTAGTGAGAAAAAAAAGAGATTTGGTATTTAGAATATCAGTATTGACTTAATAATATAGTTACTATGGGGTGTTAAGGAATAAATTAGAAGTAAAAAAATATTTATAATGAGTATAAATAGTAATTTCAAAATTAATTTCTGCTTTTATCAAGGCTATACATGTGCACATTAAAAAAATTAAAATAGTGCTGTGAATTGTCTAAGACTGATGAATCACAGACCAGTACCCCTGAAACAAATAATACATTATATGTCAATAAAAAAATTCAAACATACTAAAAGGCTCATTAAGAAAAAAAATGGCAGTCCCTCTTTCTGAAACTAAAATGTTGGACTTCATTCTCTAAGTTTCTTAACTTTCCTCTTTTATTTCTATTTCTTTGATATTTTTAGTCCTATTTTCTGGAAAGTTCTTTGTTCATTAAACTCTTCTATTGCCTTTTAAATGTGGACAGACAATCACAGTTTAAACCTTCAAGGTTCTTCTTTGTTCTCGTATATATTGTTTCATAGTACCCTGTTCTTGTTTCATGTATATGTTATGTTCTTTTATCTTTCTGAGGAAGGAGAGACAAGGCTAAAAGTAAGTATGTTTAGACTTCCAAAGAGAACTCTGGAGAAAATTTATATTCTTTGCTAAGAGAGGAAAGATCCCATTCATTCATGCAAATGGAATTTTCATGGGCCTATCCTAACAGGCAGCCAGATTTGTCCTGATATGGCTGACTATTGACGTGGACACAGTTTAGTTTCAAGCCAAGAATTCTTCTACAAAGACACATAGGTATTTTTTTTGTATGCTGAACAAAATTCAAGCCTTTCTGAGCCTCTAGGTGGCACAGAGGGATAATTAGAAAGGCGTAGCTCTTGCCAGATCTCAACTTGAATATTAATTGGGACCAAGTAGTCCATGGAAATGAGATCCAAGAACCTGATGATTTAACGTATCTATTTGTTTCATGTGGAGCAGAAAACCAAAGTGAGAATCAGGGCAGAAATTCTGTTTAAGTTATATTTTTTGAATTCTAACTCCATCGTCCATATTTTCATACACATTTTCTCAGGGAATTCTCATAATAACATCATGAGTTAGGTGGTGTTACTGTCTTCATTCTTTTTAAAAAATTTTCGTTTATTTTTTAAAGATTTTATTTATTTGTCAGAGGGAGAGAGAGAGAGAGAGAGAGAGAAAACAAGCCGGGGGGGGGGGGGGGGGGAGCAGCTGGCAGAGTGAGAAGCAGGCTTCTCACCGAGCAAGGAGCCTGATGTACTACTCAATCCTGGAACCCTGAAATCATGACCTGAGCCCAAGGCAGACACTTAACTGACTGAGACACGTAGGTATCCCCAATCCTCATTCTTGATAAAGAAACTAAAGCCCATTGGGGTAGTGAATCCTACCCAACTAAGAGAGACTAATAGGATAATCAAGGCCTTTGACTGCCAAGTTCGAACATCTTTTCACTAAACCACCTATTTTTTCCTAAAGCAGAAAAGGGGAGAACCAAGAAAATAAGTTGCAGAGAAGATGGGGAAGAAGCTGCCCTTAACACGCTGCTCACCTATTCATAATTTCTTGAATATTAATTAGCATTATAATTTTAATTTCTTCTCAGGAATAATTTGTTATTTGGCCAAATGTGATGTTTTCCTTTATGTTAATTTTACTCCATGGTCCTTCCCATGTGTGAAGGATGGGAAAGGAAGGACCACGGTTTTGTTAACCTTTCCTTTAGTTAACTTTTTTCTACAGACAGACTTTGACTTTTCCATTATTATAAGGTAAGAAAGATAAATTCATTGTAGGAAAACTAGGAAGTAAAAATAAATAAATAAAAAAAAAGAAAATAACCTATAAGTCCTCTGCTTAGAGAGAATCACAGTTTTTAGACTTTCTTTTTTCATGGAGCCATATTGTTAAGAATGGAGCCATACTGTATAGAGTTCCATAAAATGTTATGAGCTTCTCATGTCAGTAAATATAGATCTGTGCCATTGCTTTTAATGACTGAAGAATTTTCCATTATATGATTATAACTAAAGCTTTGTTTTGTTCACTCAAGATTCATTAGCTGATCACAATCTTTGTTTTATACAAAATAGTTTTCCCAAATAGTTTTCCTTTGTATTTTGCAATGCCACATATCTGACTTTATTGCTTTCCAAGTAATGGCAGATTTGGACTCATGATTTTATAACTGCCAATCTTAGTAGACATCAAGCTGACTTGGTAGAAATTGCTGGAATTGTCCAGCAAGAAGTAAATAGTTGTGTAGCACTTATTTTCAGCATAACCTAAGTGAAGATACCAGATAAGAAGTTATTAAAGTACAGACCAGAGAGGCTCTGAGTGAAAAGCAAGGGTCACTCCTTTATTGCTTTTCACATAAAAAAGGGGAATAAAAGGGAAAGAAACTCAGGGACAAAGTGTAAATGAATTTGACTTGCTGACCCTTGAGAAATTTGGGATTTGAGCACTGAATCTTAAACACCTTCAGAGAATCACTGAGTTCAAAATTTAATAGATCAAGCTGGGATATGGGAAGATAAAACCCAAAGCTTCCTCACACTTCAGTGTAGCAATAGACATCTCTTTTGAAAATTTCAGGTCATATATGGGAAAGCTTTGCTGGAAAACAATCACATGTGGTAGTGGTTAGAAATTGCTTATTCTGAACAAAGGAGAAAGGTGAATCCAGGGGAATAATAGTCAATGTTCCTGTGTTTCTTGAAGACATATAGATATGGACAGTGTGGACCCTGATGATGGGAAGTGAAGTAATGTGGCAAGTCATTCTGTGATGTAACAAATTAAATTAGCGACCAGGAAATTTAGATTGATCCCTGTTTTACATTAACTTTTTGTGTTACCTTGTACAGGCCACTTAACCTTTTTGTGTCTCATGGTCTTCATCTACAAACTGGGGATTGTGTTAACCCTGGACTGATCCACCTTGTAGGCATTGTGGGAACCAAATGACTTAATGATATAATGAATTTGGAGATACACTGAGAGGGACCATCTTCTACAGATTAGAAGCTCATGAAAAATAACAATAACTTTCATTTACTTGTTTTTAACCAAGTGCCTGTTTTTGTTATTGCTGTTGTTCCTAGAATACAATTATTGAACCTCAGAACTATTTCCCTTGATGGAACTCCACACTAGAAGACCTACCAACTCAAACAGTAAATTGCCCAGAGTTAGTCATTATTTGTTTACAAGGTAGATGTCTTTAGTGGGGTATTTCTTAGATATAATTTCATGTCTAGAAAAATCAGCATTAAGGCATTTGGACTAAAACACAAAATCATTTCATTCAAAAGTAGACTCAAGCATGGAGAGAATGTGGTTAGCTAAAATAAAAATCAGGAAGGAAACAACCTGTTTACCTAGCCCAAAGATTAGATTATTTCTCCCCACAAAAAAAGCTACATATTTTAAGTACATGGAAAGAATTTTAAAGAGGCAGTTGTTCTTGTTTGTGAACTGAACGCCATCTTTCATTTCCTGTGTGTGTGTGTCTGTATGTTTGTGTGTGTGTCTAATCCACATGGACACGTAATTCAATGATGCTTTCAACTTCTGAAATTCTTGAAAGCTGTAGTATATCTTAGACCAAATCTTATTATTAAACTGCTTTCCCAAATATTGCTATGTCTTGTAATTTTAACCAGGATGTTAAATCTCCCCAATTTAGCCTCTCCAGACTATTCCAGACTAGCTGAGGTACCTTCAGGAAGTGGTTTAACTTGCCAGGGTTATCATTAATCTTTATTTTGGCCACTTAAGGTATGTATAAAAGTAGGACATTATGTGATATGGCCAGTAGAACAATATTTACATTTACTAGTGCCATTCACTTGCCTGGTTCATGAGGGCAGCATATTAAGGACTCTGAAATTATGTGAATATGTATACTTAACATTTAATAAAACTGGGCTTTTCTAGCATCCTACCTTAATTGGGGAAATTACACTTTGAATTTAGAGATACTTTCATCCCATGGGAGTTTCCCCTTTCTTTTGTCCTAGAAGTCTGTAACTGTAGATTACACAGGGATATGATAGATAAAAGAACATGAAAGCCTTGATTCTGCCATTGAGAGTGCTGCATGGCACCGAGCTCACCCAAAGGACTTAATAGCCTTCCCCAATGTGAGTAATTTTCTCTTTTTTCATTGGTAGTAATTGTCTTGGATCAAAAAGTTCAGTGATGTAATAGGACAGTTTGATCTTGAATTTAGGTTTTTGGTCCCTCAATTCAAGTGTGGAATGTCTCCCAGCTCCACCTAAGAAATTAGCTTATAAAATTTCCGCTAAGAATCAACAGATTAAGTTGGATCTAGGAAAAGTCCATTCAATATCTTTTGCTATTAGCTTTCAGAGAAGGAATACTTTTAATCTGTTTGCACTCTGCTATATATAGGATGATTTATAAGTGTCCAAGAAAATTTAGAGGAGGCAAATATATTTTGTCCATTCCTTCCCTTTCGGGGAGGCATTTAGATCTGAAGGATAACTTTCAGTGTTTTGCTCCCACCCTCCTACTCTAAGTCTTTTTTCCTAACCCTGATTTGGGAGTGGTGGTAGGTCTTAATTTTCCAACCTGAAGAGGAACTAAGGCGTTTATTTTTACTTTTTTAAAGAGTACATCTTTCATTAAAATTTTTTAATATTAATTTTTAATAAGTTTAAAATTTTAATTTTAGTATAGCTAACATAGTGTTATATTAGCTTCAGGTGTAAAATATAGTGATTCAACAGTCCTATACATTACTCAGTGCTCAACATGATAAATGTACTCTTTACTAGTATTAATATTTTAATATTAGTATGTTAATATTTTGGTGTACTTTTTTCCCTGCAAATGCAAAATTTATATCATCTGCAAAATTTATTGATTATATAGCTCTATATTGATGTAAATTATATTGTGAGCACTTTCCATTGACATTGTAATTCTTTAAAAGCATTAATTGTTGTGTAATTTTTATTTAAATAGTTGTAACATTATTTACTTAACCCCTCTTCTGTTGTTGAATATTTGAGTTATTTCCAATTTTTGCTATAATTTAAAATTTTACTATTGAAATCCTTGTACATTATTCTTTGTACCTGGTTCCCCAAACGTTTCATTAGGATATGTTTCTCAAAGTGGAAACACTAGAATGAGAAGTAGAAACATTTTTAAGACTTTTCATTCTTGCTGTAAAATTACTGTCTAGAAAGGGTATACTGAACTACACTCCCAGTGAATTCAAGTAGTTATCTTGCTTGATCCTTGCTAATACTAACAATTGCCAATTTTAAATTTTGTTTATTTTATGAGCTGAATATATTTTATTTTCCTTAATTTCCATCTCTTCTTAATTTAGAAGGCAATTGTATTTTCTCTTCTCTTGGTGTCCTCTGCCCAGTTTTACTGATACATCAGTTTGATTTATTAATATATGTGAACTTCTAAAATTTTAACTATGGGAAACCTTTCTTCATAGTTATTTCCTTTTAGTATTATTTCTGATATGACTTGCTATCTAGATATTTTTAATTCCTATGAAAACATTATTAATCTTTCCCTTTCTGACTTCTTACATAGTTTTATGCTTGGAAAACTTTATGCGTTAAAAAATCAAATGACCCTTTAGCTGTATTTGCTTTAACATCTTTCTCTTAGTAGCAGTCATCTACTTTAGCATTATTATTTTAAAAATCCTCTCTTAAAAAAAAATCCTCTCTTTTTACCAAACACATCTTCACAATTACTGATGAAAACCAGGGGGAAGTAAGTGGATGTGGAGTCAGAAGACTACCATGCTGCCACAGGCATGAGAAATTAAAACTTTTTATGCAGATTGATGGTAAATTAATATTAGATTGATTGACAAGCAAGATCAATCCAGATCCTATGGGCTAGCAGGCATCTTAATGGCCTTGAAAATTACTTGGGTTTTTTGGTAAACATCTGCAGCTTTTAATGTGTGAAAGCACAGATTGTTCTCACTGTGTTGAATGATAGTGGAGGGGATAATGAGAAATCTGGAGTTCACTATTCTCCTTTCTCTAGCTGATTTTACTCAGGCTGATTACAGCCCTATCACCCCCTGTTTCTTTCTCTTTTGCCTCTTCTTTCCCCATTCAGCCTTTGAGTTTAGCCTTTTTTAATTCAAAGTGATCCTAGACTTACTAAGGTGGCCTTATGAAGTGGTTTAACTGGATACAGTTTTCATTGATTTTTATGTTGGTTACTTAAGGTATTTCTCTATAAAGGACAGCCAATATTAAGCAAAATAAAGGAGGACAATTGTAAACTGAAAAGAGGTACTAGAAGATGCTAAAGATAAACAACTCAGCACCTTTTCACGCCTCTGACAATTTCTTCTCACTTTTTTTAGTAACCCTTAGCAGTTTCATCTATTCTTGATACAGATTAATTCTTTTATTGGAAGGGACCAGGTACACACTAATGCTAAGATGTAAATGAACAACAGATAACTTAATAATCTGTTATCCTTTCCACCATTTACATGTGAGCATAGGTGTATGTTTGAACAGAAACAAGTTCTTTGTCCAAGAAATGTTTTGTTCCATCTACCAGTCACATTTTTTGTACCTGGTCTTCTAGTTCTATTTGTAAGTTTCTTTAGTAGGTTGGTTCCTTGCATGCTTGGTGTGTGTTTTGATTTCTTTTATTTACTAGAATTATTGACAGGGTCTAAGGCAAATTTGAACTAGAATTAATTGTAGAGTAGGTCTGTGTGTCTCAAATTATAAATGGAGGATAAAATGAAAGATAATAACCACATACATCTCCCTATGACATCTGTTTTCTTTTTTGCTCATGTCTTTCCTGTGATTAATTTATATATATTTATCTTTTCTATAACTGCCACTATAATGTCTGTACTACTTTGTGACCTGTGTTCCCCTTAACATTATTGTAAACACTCTCCAGCAGTTCTTGCAAGTAAATTTTAATGAATTTTAATAACATGGGCCAGTACATTTCAAATTTTTTTGACTATGCTCTATACTAAGAAATAAATTTTACACTGTATTTGGTAAACCTACATAGGTATACATATATATATGTAACGTACACATTTACACAGAAATAAGATTTCATGGACCTTCTTACTCTCCCAAGGGGTGATATACTCTGATATTTTCCATTTCATTTTCTTTTTACCCATTTCATTAAAAAATGCTGGTTTTGATCAACTACAATATTTTCATCATTCACTGTGAACTACAATGTATGGTTTGAAAACCACTGTTCTAGCCTTTGATATACTGAAGTTTATTCCCCTCTTGTTAGGCACTTGGATTATTTCCAGGATTTGTTTTCACTTCCTTCCATCCCTTCCTGACCTTTCTCTTTCTTTTTTTTTTTCTTTTTGTTATACAAAACATTCTGTACCATGTATTTAGTAGTTTGCTTCTGTTGAATCATTCCCAAGAATTGAATTACTAGGTCAAAGATTTGAAAGAAAAGTATGGTTCTCTATATTTGCACTTTATGTAGAGAATAATTTCTTCTAACGGAAGGCTGAAGATCTAATTATAGAAGGTAAGGCAGTTCTGATAGATGTTTAGGAGACAGATGGGATATACAACATAGGGAGGTCTTTATTTACATATAACCATTAAACACCTACTAAAAAAGAGGCAGGACAGTATTGTGAGGAAAGGATCAGAGCCAGAAGATTTGCATATCCATCTCAACACTGTCATTTGCCAGTTTTTTGTCAATTCTGGGATCCTCAGTGATCACTACCTCTCTGGGCTATTGTGAGGAGTAAATGAAATAGCACACCACTATAAATGATACTTCTTTATTATTACTGCCTCTATTCTTTTTAAAAAATATTTATTTATTTATTTACATATAATATATTATATGCCATAGGGGTACAGGTTTGTGAATCATCAGGCTTACACATTTCACAGCACTCACCATAGCATATACCCTTCCCAATGTCCATAACCCAGCCACCCTAGCCCTACCCTCCTACCCCCTAGTGACCCTCAGTTTGTTTCATGAGATTAAGAATCTCTTATGATTTGTCACCCTCCTGATCCCATCTTGTTTCATTTTTTCCTTCCCTACCCCCACAACCCCCTGCCCTGCCTCTCAAATTCCTCATATTAGAGAGCTCATATGATAAATGTCTTTCTCTGATTGACTTATTTCAGTCAGCATAATACCCTCTACTAGTTCCATCTATGTTGTTGCAAATGGTCAAGTTTTTTTTCTTTTGATGGCTGCATAGTATGCCAGTGCGTGCGTGCATGTGTGTGTGTGTGTGTGTGTGTGTGTGTGTGTGTGTGTGTGTGTGTATTTTCTTTATCCATTCATCTGTTGATGGACATCTAGGTTCTTTCCATAGTTTGGCTATTGTGGACATTGTTGCTATAGACATTCGGGTGCACATGCCCCTTCAGATCACTATATTTCTATCTTTAGGGTAAATACCCAGTAGTGTGATTGCTGGGTCCTAGGGTAGCTCTATTTGCAACTTTTTGAGGAACCTCCATACTGTTTTCCAGAGTGGCAGCACCAGCTTGCATTCCCACCAACAGTGTAGGAGGGTTCCCCTTTCTCCGCATCCTTGCCAACATCTGTCATGTCCTAACTTGTTAATTTTAGCCATTCTGACTGGTGTGAGGTGGTATCTTATTGTGGTTTTGATTTGTATTTCCCTAATGTTGAGTGATGTGGAGCACTTTTTCATGTGTCTGTTGGCCATCTGTATGTCTTCTTTGCAGGAATGTCTGTTCATGTCTTCTGCCCATTTCTTGATTGGATTATTTGTTCTTTGGGTGTTGAGTTTGATAAGTTCTTTATAGATTTTGGATACTAGCCCTTTATCTGATATGTCATTTGCAAATATCTTCTCCTATTCTGTCCATTTGTTCCATTTCTGTGAAAAGAGTTTGATGATATTTTGACAGAGATTGAATTAAATGTGTGGATCACTCTAGGTAGCATAGACATTTTAACATTTGTTCTTCCAATCCATGAGCATGGAACATTTTTCAATTTCTTTGTGTCTTCTTCAATTTCTTTTATGAATATTCTATAGTTTTATGAGTACAGATTCCTTGCCTCTTTGGTTATATTTATTCGTAGGTGTCTTATGGTTTTGGGTGCAATTGTAAATGGGATCGGCCCCTTAATTTCTCTTTCTTCTGTCTTGCTGTTGGTGTATAGAAATGCAACTGATTTCTGTGCATTGATTTTATATCCTGACACTGTCCTGAATTCCTGTATGAGTTCTAACAGTTTGGGGTGGGGTCCTTTGGGTTTTCCACATAAAGTATCACATCATCTGCAAAGAGTAAGAGTTTGACTTCTACTTTGCCAATCAGATGTCTTTTATTTCTTTTTGTTGTCTGATTGCTGAGGCTAGGACTTCCAGTACTGTGTTGAACAGCACTGGTGATAGTAGACAGCCCTGCCATGTTCCTGACCTTAGGGGAAAAGCTCTCAGTTTTTCCCTATTGATAATGATATTTGCTGTGGGTTTTTCATAAATGGCTTTGATGATATTGAGGTATGTACCCTCTATACCCACCCTGTGAAGAGTTTTGATCAAGAATGGATGCTGTACTTTGTCAAATGCTTTTTCAACATCTATTGTTTTATATGCAGATGTTGAACTAACCTTGCAGCCCAGGAATAAATCCCACCTGGCCCAGGTGAATAATCCCCTTAATGTACTGTTGGATCCTATTGGCTAGTATTTTGGTGAGAATTTTTGCAATATCAAGGATATTGGTCTGTAATTCTCCTTTTTGATGGGGTCTTTGTCTGGTTTGGGGATCAAGGTAATGCTGGCCTCATAAAGTGACTTTGGAAGTTTTCCTTCCATTTCTATTTTTTGGACCAGTTTCAGGAGAATAGGAATTAATTCTTCTTTAAATGTTTGGTAGAATTCCCCTGGGAAGCCGTCTGGCCCTGGGTTTTTGTTTCTTGGGGGTATTTTTGATGTCTGCTTCAATCTCCTTACTGGTTATGGGTCTGTTCAGGTTTTCTGTTTCTTCTTGATTCAGTTTTGGTAGTTTATATGCCTCTAGGAATGCATCCATGTCTTCCAGATTGTCAAATTTGCTGGCATATGGTTGCTCATAGTATGTTCTTATAATTGTTTTTATTTCTTTGGTGTTGGTTGTGATCTCTTCTCTTTAATTCATGATTTTATTAATTTAGGTCATTTCTCTTTTTCTTTTTGATAAGTCTGGCCAGGGATTTATCAATCTTATTAATTCTTTCAAAGAACAAGCTCCTAGTTTCATTAATTTGTTCTACTGTTCTTTTGGTTTCTGTTTCATTGATTTCTGCTCTGATCTTTATTATTTCTCTTCTCCTGCTGGGTTTAGGCTTTCTTTGCTTTCTCTAGCTCCTTTAGGTGTAGGGTTAGGTTGTGTACTTGAGACCTTTCTTGTTTTTTGAGAAAGGCTTGTATCACTATATACTTTCCTCTCAGGACCACCTTTGCTGTGTCCCAAAGATTTGAACAGCTGTGTTTTCATTTTCATTTGTTTCCATGAATTTTTTAAAATTCTTTTTTAATTTACTGGTTGACACATTCATTTTTTAAAAAAAATATTTAATTTATTTATTTGTCAGAGAGAAGGAGAGAGAGAGAGCACACAAGCAGGCAGAGAGGCAGGCAGAGGCGGAGAGAGGCAGGCTCCCTGCCGAGCAAGGAGCCCATGGGGGACTCAATCCCAGGACCCTAGGATCATGGCCTGAGCCAAAGGCAGCGGCTTAACCCACTGAGCCACCGAGGCGTCCCAACATATTCATTCTTTAGTAGGCTGCTCTTTAGCCTCCATGTATTTGAGTTCTTTCCAACTTTCCTCTTGTGGTTGAGTTCTAGTTTCAAAGCATTGTGGTCTGAAAATATGCAGGGGATGATCCCAATCTTTTGTTACCAGTTAAGACCTGATTTGTGAACCAGGATGTGATCTATTCTGGAGAATGTTCCATGCACACTAGAGAAGAATGTGTATTCTGTTGCTTTGGGATGGAATGTTCTGAATATATCTGTGATGTCCATGTATACACACACACACACACACACACACACACACACACACACACACATTGGGCTGGTGAATAGAAGAAGAAATTAAAGAAGATTCTAAAAACGGAAGTGATGAGTTGGTTGGAAAAAGAAGGAAAAAAAGAGGAGAGAATGTGATCAGGCTGGTGACTAGAACAAAGTCATGCACTAGGTTTAGAGTCTATTTTGATCTATGAGAAGAAATTGTATCCCAACATCTTAAAGAATAAAATCCCTATATGTATACAAGAAAATAAGGCTAAATGCAATGAAGGGATAAAATATAACAATGACAATTTTAAAAGATTTTTTAAAAAAGTTATTGATAAGGTAAAATAGTTAAAAACGTTAAAATAGGAGAGAGTAAAACTTAAAAAATAGAATAAGAAAAAAATAAAATTAAAAAAATTTAACTTTGAAAGAGTCAAAGGTCATGGGAAAAAAACCCATGAATTCTATGTTTTGCTTTCCCCTAGCTCTGGAGTTCTGTAGTTCTCATTGATGGGTGAACTTGTTCTTGGCTGGATGTTCTTGTTGATCTTCTGGGGGAGAGCCCTGTTGCAATAATTCTCAAATGTCTTTGCCCGAAGTTCAATTGCACTTTGGGGCCAGGCTAAGTAATCTGCTTAGGTTCGCTCTCGGGAGCTTTTGTTCCCTGAAGGCTTTCCATAGAGCTTTGGAGGATGAGGATGAGGATAGCAGCCTCCTAGTCTCTAGTGCATAAGAGCTGAGAGCTCTGGGCCCCACTCCTCAGTGCACCTTCAGAGAAAAGCAGTCAATCCCTTCCATCTCCCTGGTCTCTAGTCACACTCTGTGCTCACCCAGCCTGTGACCAAGCATTTCTATCTCTGGTGCACAGTCCCCTTTGGAGTCTCCAAACCCATAAGACTCCTCTTTGCTGCTCCTCCCAGAGGAGGAAGGAGGGGATCTCTCCAGATCTGCCACTTGTGGGGTCCCGGTTTGAAGAGGAGTGGCTCGACTGTGCCCAGATCACGGTTTAAGGTAACCCTGAGCTGAGAGTGCACTACTCGGCTCCATCTCTGTAGCCAGCTTCCCTGCTCCAATACCTGGCAGTTCTGCCACACTCAGACACCCCTGGTCTTTCTGTGACCCCGCGGGTCCTGAGACCACACTGTCCCCGTGAGGGCTCTACCCCCCACTTAGCCTCTGGAGCCACGTCCCTCAATGGAGCAGACTTCTGAAAGTTCCAGTTTTGTGCTCCGCTGCTCCACCACTTGCTGGGAGCCGGCCCCTCCCCTCATGATTTATCTTCCTGTCACATCGGATTCACTTCTCCGCATGTCCTACCTTCTGGAAAATGGTCAGTTTTCTGTTCCTAGAATTGCTGCTCTTCTTCTCTTCTATCTCCTGTTGAGTTTGTATGTGTTCAGAATGGTTTGAAAACTATCTATCTGAACTCCTGGGACCTGATGATATCTCAGTCTCCACTCCTCCACCAACTTGCTTCGTAGGACCTTTAAAAAAAAAGATTTTATTTATTTATTTGACAGAGAGAGAGAGAGATCACAAGTAGGCAGAGAGGCAGGCAGAGAGAGGGGGAAGCAGGCTCCCCGCTGAGCAGAGAGCCCCATGTGAGGCTCGATCCCAGGACCCTGGGATCATGACCCAAGCCAAAGGCAGAGGCTTAACCCATTGAGCCACCCAGGCACCCCCGACTTTTTTTTTTTTAAGATTTTATTTATTTATGACAGAAAGAGATAGTGAGAGAGGGAACACAAGCAAGAGGGGAGCTGGAGAGGGAGAAGCAGGCTTCCCGCTGAATAGGGAGCCTGATATGGGGCTTGATCCCAGGACCTGGGATCATGACCTGAGCCGAAGACAGACGCTTAACCAACTGAGCCACCCAGGTACCCCATTACTGCCTCTCTTCTTAAGGCTAACTCTATACATAGCTCTTCTAAGGAAAACATTATTCCTTGTTTAATAATTTGGGGCATCAACAGATTCTTAACTGTTGGCTTCACTAGAACGTGGGTGGTCTTATACAGAGAGGGGAAGAAATTCGGCAAATCACAGTTCCTACAAAGTGTATTAATGTATCATGTCTATTACATGATACTAGTGTATCATGTCTATAGAATGAGAATAGCCTCAACTCAGATTTTAGTGTTACTAGAGGCACTAGTTTCTGTAGCTCCTTTTTTCCAGGGTATTGATTTGAAGAGCTCACAGAAGGATGAGTTTGAAAGGGTAACAGAATGGAAAACAAAAGGAAGCCCACCAAGCTCTCTGGGTGATTTTGTTCTTTTCTGAATGGGTTGGAGAGACAGTGAAGTTTTTTCTTTCTCATATTTTGCTTTGTTCTAAAATTATCATGCAAAAAATTATTTACCTGATAGTGTAACTTTTTTGTTAAGATTTTAATATATACAGCCCATATTTACCTAGGGGGAATCCTAATTTGTTTCACCTTCTGGAGTTATTGAGGGCTTCTGAGGCAAGTTTGACATCCACAGTTAATTGAAGAATGGATCTTTTTGCTTCAAATCAGGGAACCCTCATTGGGAGGACAAATTAATTTTATAAGTTCAAGAGAGTCAATTCTTAATGTCTCCTGGGGCTGACTAGCTTGTAGATTATCAAGCTTCTACTTTCCCCACCTCCTGCAAGTTGTTATTTGTTAGTTACTTTACTCTTTGGACTAGAAAAAATGATTTTTAAAAAGGATACACTTAAGACAGTTGGACTTTCCTATTTGTTAAACTGTTTGATAAAAAAAAATGCAGGGCAGTTTTAGGACAGTGAAAATACTCTTTATGATACCGTGATGATGGATACATGTATATTTGTCCAAACCCATACAATTTATAATACCAACAGTGAACCAGAATGTAATTTATGGGCTTTGGGTGATTATGATGTAACAAATGTACCACTCTGGTGGGCATGTTGATAATGAAGGAACTCTGCAGGTTTGGGGGCAGGGGATATATGGGAAATTTCTATATCTTCCTCTCAGTTTCATCGTGAATCTAAAATTAGTCTTTAAAGAAGTCTTTAAAAATGTCATTGTAGTAGATATTGGAAGTATTACCTAAAGTGAAGCATTTGTGAATTTCAGTTATCACTTGGAGGGTAAGTGTGAAGATTAAATGAGATAATGATTGCAAGATGCCTGGTTTAGGGCCTGGTGAACAGTGCTATTTATATATCCTAGCTGAAAAAAAATTAGAAATACAGCTACTGCAAACAGAAATATTTTTCTTTTCATTTCTTCTTTATTATTTTCCTTATGACTGCTGTTAAAATTTCACATTGACACCCAATAGCACAGTACCTTAAAATCACAGTGTCTAAACCAGTTTTCTTTTTTTCTTTTGGTACAACAATACCACAAGAACCCTAGAGAAATCTTCATAAGGGGATTTATACTGGGAGATTCATTGTAGTATTGTTTGTTGTAGTGAATAATATGTCAATAGAGAAACTGATAAAGAAAATATGACATATTCATATGATAGATTATTGTGTAACTGTTAGATGATAGATCTATATATGTCAGCATGGGTGGAGTTCCAAAACATAATTTTGAATGACAATCTTAGTTACCAAATTATGGAAATAGTAAATATAACATAAAAATTTACATTTGTATCATTATTAATAATAATAATGTTCATGAGATAGGATAGAAATGCATTATATAAAGTATAAAAACTTTTGTAAGAATATATATTAAATTCATGATAGAAATTTATCTGGGCAAAGAAACCAATAGAATAAAATTGGAACATGGAACATAGAGTACTTAAATTTTATCTGTGTTGTTTTATTCTTTTTAATAAAAAAGCATTTCTTATAGTCTCTGAAACAAACAGGCATTCAAATAAAGAGACAAATAGGTAATCACTTAATATGAAAAGCCCTAACTTTCTTTATTGATGTCTGTATTTCTATCAGTATTGTCATTTTCCAAATTACCTGGGCTCAAAAATCTAGGAATTTTTCTTTTTTTTACATTCTCCTGTTTTATGACCTGCATCAGTCTTTCATTGAGTTATGTTACTTCTTTTTTTTAATTCTTATTTTTTAAATTTCTTTTCAGTGTTCCAGAATTCATTGTTTATGGACCACACCCAGTGCTCCATGCAATACGTGCCCTCCATAATACCCACCACCAGGCTCACCCAACCTCCCACCCCCTGCCCCTCCAAAACTTCAGATTGTTTTTCAGAGTCCACAGTCTCTCATGGTTTGTCTTCCCCTCCAATTTCCCCCAACTCTCTTCTCCTCTCCATCTCCCCATGTCCTCCATGTTATTTCTTATGCTCCACAAATAAGTAAAACCATATATTTGACTCTCTCTGCTTAACTTATTTCGCTCAGCATAATATCTTCCAGTCCCATCCATGTTGATATAAAAGTTGGGTATTCATCCTTTCTGATGGAGGCATAATACTCCATAGTATATATGGACCATATCTTGCTTATCCATTTGTCTGTTGAAGAGCATCTTAGTTCTTTCCACAGTTTGGCGACTGTGGCCATTGCTGCTATGAACATTTGGGGTACATATGGCCCTTTTTTTCACTACATCTGTATCTTTGGGTTAAATACCCAGTAGTGCAATTGCAGGGTCATAGGGAAGCTCTATTTTTAATTTCTTAAGGAATCTCCACACTGTTTTCCCAAGTGGCTGCACCAATTTGCATTCCCACCAACAGTGTAAGAGGGTTCCTCTTTCTCCACATCCTTTCCAACACATGCTGTTTACTGTCTTGTTAATTTTGGCCATTCTAATTGGTGTAAGGTGGTATCTCAATGTGGTTTTGATTTGAATCTCCCTGATGGCTAGTGATGATGAACATTTTTTTCACGTGTCTGTTAGCCATTTGTATGTCTTCATTGGAGAAATGTCTGTTCCTGTCTTCTGCCCATTTTTTTGACAAGATTATCTGTTTTGTGTGTGTTGAGTTTGAGAAGTTCTTTATAGATCCTCGATATCAGCCCTTTGTCTATATTGTCATTTGTGAATATCTTCTCCCATTCCATGGGTTGCCTCTTTGTTTTGTTGACTGTTTCCTTTGCTGTGCAGAAGCTTTTGATCTTGCTGAAGTCCCAAAAATTCATTTTCACTTTTGCTTCCTTTGTCTTTGGAGACATATCTTGAAAGAAGTTGCTGTGGCTGATGTCAAAGAGGTTACTGCCTATGTTCTCCTCTAGGATTCTGATGGATTCCTGACTCACATTGAGGTCTTTTATCCCTTTCGAGTTTATCTTTGTGTTTAGTGTAAGAGAATG